>JAUEJJ010000013.1:11839464-11874779 GCA_032164275.1 Synergus coniferae | reverse complement strand
CTATATTCACATATAAGAATTTGTAAATTACTAAATGATTTTCAGAATCTTATTTGGATCACATAGGTGTTTAGTTAAACGTAAGAAGCGAATAATTTCCGGCTCATGTTGCCAGCCAACTTTGAACCCAATTGTTTATGAGTTCCTCGGCCAATCCAGCTGCTTGGACCCTTTCCAGTTACTGATGTGTATCAGAACTGATCTTGCATGAAACGATCAAAGGCCTTCACGCGAGCCTGAAGATCTATTTCTATTTGCCGACAACATGTTGTTCACCATCGCCTTTTCCGGGTTCAGAATTTCTCGTCAGGTCTTTTCCCTACTCTTTAAGTTTCCCTATTCTAAAAAAAAAAATCGTTTACTCTCCAACGATTTTAATTGCATGATTATAATTTTAAAAAGTTTACTTTCTGACAATTTGTAGAGAAACCTCAGTGGAGATTGAAAATTTAAAGGGACTAATTATCTTCACTAAGCTTCCCTGTGTTAAATATCATTCTGCCATCTGAATCCTATTCTTTGTCTTATTTGATCCCTTTTGTATTCGAATAAGTGAAACAACGTTTTGTTGAACTTACCTTCAGAATTCAAAAACAATGAAACGAAGATTCGCCGGAGAAGAAAAGTTCTTGAAAGCTTTATATTTAATAGAATATGATATTAATTTATCGCAAACAAATAAAAAATTAAACTATTGCGAAAAAATGAATATTTGAAATACTTATTATTTTTTAAGCTCATTCATTTTAAGTACATTCACCTTTAATGTGAATAATTTATTTCACGACTATTGAAGGAAACCTTTAACCCTTCCATTCTAAATATTGTGTTTTCAGTCGACAATAAATATATAGTCCTACTAAGAAAATACATATTAAATACAAAACGAAAGAGCTAATAAATAAAATACTTTCTGCTCAGAATCCCTTCTGTCTTATTGCTTGGGAAAAAAAATTGATGAAATAAAGAAAAACCGCTATATGAAAAACCCTAGATTTAAGATTTTTAAATAGACTTTCGCTATCTTGATCTCAAAAGAAGTCCAATAAAATACGTGGGTAATTTGAGAATTTTGTAGAATTGCGTGAGCGCACGCAAGAAGATCTCGTGGCATTTCAACAATTCGTTCATCCACCTTAAGAGCGACATCCTTTTTATTTCTTCCTTATTTCTCTTATCTTCCCCGTTAGGGTGAACGAGACTGCTGACTGACAAGGGGTAGAAAATACGAGTTCAGTATCCTCTATCAAACTATCTGGAGTCTACCGAGATTTGGAAGTTGACTGACGGTCAAAAGTTCACAGAAAACAAAAGTTTCAAATTAAGAAAACTGATCTTGTTTTAAGACAAAAGATGAGTTTAAGTCTAGCGTTAAGTTTATAAAAACAGGCAAATTAAGGTTTAATAAAAACAAGTTGTAATAAAAACTAGCGAGTCTTCTTAAAAAATGTTTTTCAATAACAATACCAGATTATGAATTGAAAATAGAATTTGTAGGATAGTTATATACAAAGAAACATACAACATTTCGTCATCAAATTGAAATTGTCACATTTCCATAGATCTATACTTTTTATGAGACAAATGTCATTACTTCTGATCATATGGAAGAACCACCTTCAATCTTCATACTCAATAACATATACTGAAGATCCTATAGTTACTGCTTTTGAATGCCAATGTCGTCCAATTTCGAATTTATTGCCGTATTAAAATACTTCCTTTCCTCATAAACAGACGAATCCCTATAACGTATACCTTCCATTTCCTTTCACTGTTTTCGAGTAATACGACCTGAGATATAAAATTTTATATGAATCAATTTATGCTTTATTTTATTAACCTTTCTTCACTAGAAGAGTATAATTACAAAATTATATAATTATTATATAAGAAGAATATAATTATAAAATTATAATACTCTTATAATTTTATGATTCATTCAGTATTTCTGTCTCGCCATATCCATCAGCACTCGTCTTTAAATAATAAATAGCATACATTTTTTGTTGATATCCTTAAACTTTTTATTATTAATCTTCCCCAGAATTCCAATTTAGAGAAATCCTCTTTTTCCTCTCTCATCAATCCACTTCTTTCTTCCTTTTTTCTTATGTCTTTTTTGTTCGACATCTTGTCTTTTACATTCAAGTTCCCACCAGTCTGACTTAATTTCAAATAAAACTTTCCAATCGGAATCGATGAGATTCTTGAGAGGATAATCAGTGGATATTGGAATGAATGACAAAACATCTATAAGCTTTCAAATTATAATGCAAAGTTCAAATTTCACTAATTAAAATAAGGGTAATTTAATTTAAAACTGCACTTTCAGTTTTAAGTCTTTCATTCTGCAACACAAATGATATACATATGTATAGTCATCGTTCACCATCATATACATATGCAAATGTATATGCATAAAACAACTTGAGTAGGTTTTCTGATCAAATTTGAAAAGTGGAAAGATAATGAATGGGCAACATATTACATATAAATAGACAGCAATTTCACGGGTATATAGTGGGTCTTAGTGAGAAAAAAATTAAATTTTAGTATGCTTGCGGAAACACCGATATTCTATTAATGGACAATCTTCAATCTATGATTGGTGATTATCTCAACGCAAATTCACCCTCGATCATCTTCCTATGAACATGAACGAGCGATGGTTGTTTGTCGTGAAGAAGAAGCTGTGGCAGCCTTTTTCATCCTCAAAATTTTCAACACTACTTGATGTATTATATTTGAAACTAACAAAAACTACTGCTTATGAAGAATTTTGGATTCAACTTTGGATGGAAAATAATTAACGATTTTCCATATTGTGTTCGCTTGCTCTCATTTGTTTACATTTATGGCTCTTAATGAGCAAGAAAAACAGACAATCAATAGTCTGTCGTCCCTGGATTCAAGTCTCCCTCTGCAAGCTACGAGTTTAACGTTTAAATGAGAAAATCTAAAATATTGTAAATACGTATTGATATTCATTTAAATCAATCATGAAATATCCATGCAATCATCCGAACAAACTCTCGCAATTATTTCTCTCTTCTCTTGTTACTCTGAACCATGCTAGTCTCTATAATATAAGCCCCATTGCATAGTGCATTCTGCCCTGACAGTATATTTCAATCTCGATTTCTCTAGGAAATTCGAGGAAATGTGTTACAGAATCTAAAAAGATTTATTAATTCTATTTAAAAGATTACCGTTTACCATTTTTTAAAATAAAAATGTTTAAAGTAAAAGCACTCCAACTCAGAAATTAAAAATATATCGACCAGAACTCACTATAATAAATAGTAATTTAGGAGGATCATATGGAATAATATTGCACAAGTGTACTTAATGTAATGAGCCAAAAGTTCGCATAAATTATATAACAATTCCTATACATTATAATTAGAGATCACTTCAAAAATTAATTCTGTATACTTTTGTAATGATGCATTCGAGCAAAACCTGCCAAGAAAATAACAAGGTTGATATTTTTTTTCTTGAAATGAAAAATTCTGGCTCAGATATTTTTCCTCTTGTCACATAAACCTTCTTCATCCCGCATCTATTGTCAATAATAAAAAAAATAATCAAATAGAAACCTAGCTCTTTCAAATGAGTCTTTGACAGTTAGAAAAAGTCAAGAGTCAAGAATCTTTTTTGATCGATCTCGACTTTTCTTAGTAAATTCAAGACTCTCGAAAATCAAGAGTTGACAATCGAGTATCATAAGAAATACTTGTCTATAAGTCGTAAATCGCTAGTTCGCAGCGTTTTCATCCAATTATTTTGGATGAAAAAGATATTTTTCTTTGGATTTACTACAGCAGAATAATAATAATGACAACAATTGACATTTGTGAATCTAATCATCTGATTTTCATCAACAGGATTTCAATAACTCAAGAATAACGTCAATATCGTTCTTTTGCTAATGAGGCACAGATTTTACCATATTTAACAATTTCATTATAATGCGTGAAATAAATTTCTTGATAAACTTTCAATATATAAGAATAGGTAATGAATATACGTATTCCTATGTATTTTTATATAATTTAATTGTAAGAATAAATTAAATCAATAATACAGAGTCAAAATGACATATACAAGCGTATTTAAGATGACTGGGATAGATATAGTACATATTGAACAATATGAGGTATATACCTAATATAGTACATACTAGAGCTATATACCGTACATATTTGTCGTCCTGAAAGCACGTTCTCATTAATATTTAAAAATCGCATTATGCCCTTACACGCGCAACAATCTTTAGCAAAATCAGCATAAATTAGAAAATGGAGATGAGATCATATTTCATAATCCTTGAATAATCTATCTTCTTCAAATTTAATCTTTGAACCTCCCATAAAGTGTTATATGCTATATAATTACCTCAATTTTCTCTACTAATAGTGGAGAAAAAAAAAACATAAAAAAAACATGAGACTCAATTAAAAATACATAGTTACAGTTCGAAGCTTGATTTAAATGATTGCTAAATATTTCGTCTGGTTTGCAGTAAATTAAACTCGTTTCAAATCACGAGGATATAGACTCCTGAAAAAAGTTTACAGAAAAGAGCGAACTAGTTGCGGTTTTACGCGAGCAATACTCTCTGAAGCCTCAATCCATTTATCAAAGGAAAATTAGTTAGACTCAACGTTATCTGACCTTCCACTTCTCTTTGCGTCTTAAAAAATCAATGTAACCAATTTTTAAGAACATCTTAAGTTTATTAACTTCTAATGAAAATGGTTATAAAAAATTTTTAAAGATATTAAGAAATTATTTCTGAGAATTAAAAAATATTTCCAATATTCGAGAGATTATAAAGAAATTTCCGGTATTTTCTGAAATTTTAAGGGGTTTCAAAAGATTTCAAAACATTTAATGGGATTTAAGTTTAAAAAGTTATTTTATTTGAGATAACTGTTTAGTAACTTCAAAATTATGTGAATTATTACGACAAGCAAATTTTTGGACAAGAATAATATATTCTCGTCATCCAAGGACGTCCTTATTCCTTAATCAAACACCTATTGTTGGATTGTGACTCATCAGCATGGATAATTATCGTGATAATTACGCGTTCGAATAGGGAAATGGGGTAAATGAATCCTCGGATTTCAAGATTGTAGGAGTTAGCCCTATACATATTCTATCCTTATGATTGATGTGATGAACTTGAAACAATACGTCAGAAATGAGACTAATATGTTACATTAAGATGATTTCGTAAAGTGAAAGCGAATTCAAAATTTAATCTTTTATATTTCCTCGTTATTAATGAAAAAATACTATAATTACTTTACTTTCAATTTACTCGGTAGACGTTTAAAATCCAAATCAAAGTATTTTATATTTTAAAAATTTAAATTCTAATTACAGTACAGTACGGATATTCTAGTTTACATTCTCAATCTCGTTAACAATATTATCATTTGTTACACGCAGTTTTTTAAATACTCTAGTTTCGCGTTATCCAATTAAATTTCAACACCTTTCATTGTTGTTACTTTCGTGTCTAATTAATAGTTATACACATCAAGTTTCGGGATGATGCCATCCAGGTTTCTGAATGCTTTGCTATAATTAGTGTAAAGCATTGTCAAGTTTTCGAGCCAAACGCTAATTTAATTTAACCTCTTCGTTGGCATTGATGCAATATTGCACGGAATAGAAACGTCCCCAGCGTGGCAGTGACGCAATAGTGTTCACCTTTTTTTATTTCTTTTTATCGTCATTGATTCAGATGACAATTTCGACTAACAATAAATTAAAAAAAAAATTATGTACAATTTGGGTACTTTTAGTCAAATCGTTCGCACCAATGGAAGGGTAACTTAATTGCTTTTCTATACGCCTGAGTATAATAAGCGACTTTATTTTTACACCTAAAAATTTTCAAATAAAACAAAAATCTAAATTTATTACCTTTCATACTGTTTTTACCAGTTTCACAGTATGAAAGAGCCAAAATTTACCAAATTGAAAATAAAATTTCTTCCGTAATATGACTTTCGACTAATCAGAATTGGAAAGTTGTATCTTGAAATAATTTAAGAAATCACAACAATGTAAATTTGGAAAAGATAAAACTGAACAATAAATTATTTAATGTTTGTTTCATGAAAACGATGCTATTTATATTCATATTTGACAAAAGTCCTACTTGATCAAGAAAATTTTTATTATGCGCCAGTGCTCATTTCTGGTTCAGCGATCGTGGTTGGTTTCAATGGACTTGATCGAACCACCGCAGACGGCTGATTTTCATTCAGTCACCCAAGCGATTTA
Source organism: Synergus coniferae (assembly GCA_032164275.1). Lineage (NCBI taxonomy): Eukaryota > Metazoa > Arthropoda > Insecta > Hymenoptera > Cynipidae > Synergus > Synergus coniferae. Next base: position 11,868,473 of record JAUEJJ010000013.1, on the reverse strand, counting down.
AAGCGACAAAGTCTAAAATTCCAAAGCTGACGGTTTACCCGAGTGAAAAACGTGTCCTCCCACAATGAAGGATCAATTATAAAAAAAAATATATTTTTTAATAAGTAACTTTTTAGATTTTCATCATGAGTGAATTTTATTTTCAAAGTAGTAGAATAATAATGAAAATATAATATTATTTCCTTTCTAACTAAAAAAAAAAAGAGTTCAAAACAAAGTAAACCAATGACGATTTCATTTAATTGAGATTGCTCTTCTTTTGCGGAACCTTAATTTGAAATAAGTAAAATTATTACAATAAAATGTCTGTTACTTTAATATTAATATTTTTGCATACTTTCCAGCTGCTCCCGTTTTTTAATTATGCACTTTATGGTCAGCAAAAATGTCTAGAACTACGATATCATAAAAATGTGCATGTTAGAGTATTTAGAAGAGACTATTTTTCTACTTTTACACTATTTCATTTAAAAAACAATTAAATAAAAGAATTTCAAAGTATGGTATTTTTCATGAATTAATCTTTTTATTAGCGGCAATTTTAATTTCTTGGATTATTTTCCAATCAGTAAAGCAATATTTATAATTATAAATTGATCTAATATATTTTGCGTGAGCTTGCGATTTTAAATATTTTATTCTAGATCCGACTTGAAAATAAAAGAAAAATAATTTGTTTTTTTTAATGTTACTAATTTTTATGAAAAATGTTTTTTTAGTCGGCATAGAGGCTTTTGCACCCCGATACAGTGTAGCTTGCATAATATATCGCTTCCATAATTACATAAATATATTCCAGTTATTTCTACATCGGTGCTTAGCGCACTGATCCAAAGAGATTACAAAACTTCTATTTTCTTTTTCATTTTATATTCATTTTTTTTTCTTGTTTGGCTGAGATGAGAAACTTGGCCGAACTCAACTAATGGAAAAATGTGGAAAACGGAAACGAGTTTTTCAAGGAAAAAGTAAAGCTCTCGAGCATTTCTATCTCTATTAGAAAGATTTAAAAATGTAACATCCTTCGTTAAATGCACTTTTTCACGTCAATAAGAAAATATCGTAATTATTTTTAAATGATTTACGGGAGATAAGAGATTTAGGAGGCAGGACAAACTCATTATGAAAATAAAAAAAAGTGATTCGATTACACCACGCTACGAATGCTAGAACTTTGATTTTATCAAGAAATGAGTATTGTGATGTCTTGCACGCGATTTTCTTATTACTTCATTAACGCGTGGGAGAAGCCAATAGAATGTTTCATCAAACTGACAAGGAAAACCTAGGAAATAGTCAGAAAAGTTATAGGAAGTTATTAAAGACAAAATTATCTTATGTAAAATATGTTTGTATTTAGGGTTTTTTTACACGCCACAATTTTTATACATAGTTACTCATTTTTCATTCCGATTTCTTTATATGTTGATATTTTATAAAAATTTTATTTTTAAGTCACACGATATACAGAATTAGATTCACTTATCTATAAAAGCGTGCCTAAAATCAAAACTATACAAAATCCGAGAGTCAATTTATTTTATACAAAAGTTTAATTAAATGTGTCACAAAATTCACTTTCATCTCGTTGACCAATTTTAATTAAATGATGAAATGATAATAACAGTATTAACCCCCAACACGACCATACTTTGTTTCATATATTTTAAGATAACAAACAGACCGCAAACAAATCTAGTTAATGGATTTAACAAAACTACTGTCATATAAAATGTTGAAAATATATGGGTTATACAAAAATTTAAATTCTAAAAACGTGTTATGTTCATCTAGAATTAAAGAAATGTTTTAAGCAAACTATTCAAATAAACTAATTAAACTCCAAAGAGAAACTTTGCTGTGCAGGCCAATGTATGAGGTCAAACACGTGATGCTTATGTTTTCTCAAAGGCAACAGAGTTTATTAAAAATTTCAATCAGTTTGACATCTGCAAAATGTAACTAGAGGAAAACGTGTTTCTGCATTTGACATTCGCTTTAGCAGTCGTGTCAAAAACAATTTTGACATAGTCAAGAGAGCAGTACATTCAGTACATTCTATAGATGTATTAATTTTCCATTAAGCAAGTCTTATTATGTATATTTCAGCAACAGTGCATATCCAATCTTGATTATGAATAAAACTTATTTCCCTATAGAAATAAGGTTAAAAAGAACTCAAAGTTCTTCAACAAAACGTTAATAGGATGCATTTTTAAATTAATTTATTAATCATTGCTAGAAATTTAATCATTTGATGTAAAAAATGGTGCGAACTAATCGATTATTATTCAGAAGCATCCTCAGTCAGAATTCGGTTCAAACATCGAATGCATTCGTTCTCTTTGTCTAATAACTTTGTTTGAAACATAAACCAAATACAAACTGGCGGTTTGATAATTTCGTGAAATCATGTTAGAAACTTCTGCGAATCGTATTTACGCGTTTAAGTGAAGTTGAGAAACTATTTTCTATTTTTGAAGAGGAATTTCGCGGTTACGTATCTATCAATGTAACAATAAATTTAAAAATTAGAGATATTTGGAAATTAATTGATATAGTAATAATAATAATGCAGAATAGAATTTTTACTTTATGTCCGTCTGATGAAAATGGTATTGACTACTGAATATCTATCTTCTAAACCTCGATTAATGTGTATGGAATTTCCGGCTTTGAAAGGTATTTCGTAACACATGACTTTCGATCGATTTATACACGTGCATATGTAGAGAGAATTAACTACCCATTTCTCGAATATTTTGGAAATTAATAAGCTGATCTTAGTATAAAAGTTTCCCATTATAGTTCAAACAATAGAACTTTTTAATAGGTAAATGCCACTTGAAAAGAAAGAACCGTTTTATGGTATATTCAACCAGAGATTTATATAGAAAGCTCATTAAATATTATTGTAAAGATGCAAAATAATTCTCGGGGGGGGGGGGGGTTACGCTGGACGTGCATTGAAAATCAGTTCGAGAATATTCCTGGCAGAATTCCAACTAGTCCTTAGACATGGAACATTCAGTCTTGGACATTCTATGTAAATATAGGTTCGTAATGGCATCGAACTATACAATTTCACTCCTTATATATAATATAAGGACTCTGGTATACGAATGGCTGAAAGTAAAAAGTGGATAAAAATACCTCGCTTGTAAAAATGGGATAAAAAATCTTTCAGAGTAAAAATGGAACAAAATGAATTCTCAGAACAAAAACCAAACATGAAGAACCAATCAGCGGTCGTATTGACGTTTCATCTTTGCTTTGAAAATTCATTTTGTCTCATTTTCCCTTGAAAAATTTTTATCCCACTTTTACAAACGAAATATTTTTATCCACTTTTTACTTCTTTTATCTTTTACTATCGATAAACTATAGTGATTGGTGTTTTTACACTTCTTACAATTTTTTTAAAAATGTCCAAAACTTTTTATAGAAGGATTTTAATTTAGTGCAAAACGAACAGCACAAAATCCCTGCTTATGTCCAAGTTGGCTGACAACTAATGGTTAAAACCACTTGTTGAAAACGGATCTCACCAAAGCCCGTTTGGACCCTTCTTCTATTCTAGATTCTCTCCCCTTCATCCTGACATTTTCCGCTTTCCTAGAAAGCTAAGAGAACTATGCCCTATGGCACGTCTATGAAGAGTTGGGACAACAGATTTCCAACTGATATCGATTTCCCACTCCTTCATTAATTTCAGTCTCTCCTAGCTCGCTCAGTTGAGTATTTTTCTTTATTCGTTTCGAGTACATCCGGTCATCCAAACCGTGGAAGAAGCATGATGTTTCCGGGAACAAAAACTTTCACGTATATGTGAAAAACATAGGGAAAAGTATGAAATAAAATAAAAATGAACTTTGAATGAAATTTCACTAGTCTCGATATTTGATCTCTTCCGCTTAATAAATAAAAAGAAATTCCTTTTGGATTCTGGCATACTATCGGTTATTTAAAAAGTATAGTTCTCATTGCTTTATGAAATATTTCTTATGGGTCGAAATATTAAGAAGCACCGATAAAGGTGAATCGAGGTTGTAATTGTATATCGTTAGTAATTATTATGGCTAACGTTGATGCCTCAGCGATATTTTATCTAGCATGTATTCCCTACATATGTGAACCTAGATGAATGCTATATTTTTTATTCTGATCCAATATCTGATATGAAAAATGTGATGAGACAAAGACAATATAAAATCTAGGTAAACAACGTCAGTACTATAGTCACACGCATTATTAGTAGGGAAATTTTTTATACCTGTCGTAAAAAAATTATAAATATTTTTTGACATTATACAGGCAAAAGAATTACTTAAAATGAATTCCCAAAAGTGAAAGTTCAAAAAAAAAAAAAAATTCAGAAGGGGCGAAAAGTCATTGCGCTCGGACAAAGAAATTATTTATACCTTTCTACGACGCGACGGTCAATTTTAAATGATTGTAAGTAAAATATTTCAATACCAATCATTCAATCCTAAAATATTTGTGGTATTCATCTTTATGATGAAGATATATCCTTCTTCTTCTTTCTGATATCAATGATTGCAAACAACCCATCTTGTTTTGTTCTTTAATAAACAGTACACAATTACTATTGGTTTTTTGTTTCACCAATCAGATCTTGCAATAATATATCCTCTAATTATGACGAAGCCCAAGAAATAGCTTCCCATTGTGGAATCAAAATGAGAAATTTCTGTCCAGTTATAAGAGCTTCGCTCGATAACAAAGTATCTATACCTAAATGCCTCGGGGCATTTATTTGATAAAATAAACACTGCGGATTTGATAAAAAAAATCAAACGACATCGTCGTTGATATGCCTCTGGCCTGTTGTTTTACTTCCTCTTTGATCTATATCCTCCCCAAAAAGATATTCTCTCGATTCTTTGATTTTATGAATCTGAAAGCTTCTCACAAGAATTTTTTAAAAAGTCAGGATTAACGATATTAAAATGGAAACTTCATCGAAAATATTAGATTTCAAATTACATATATTAACCCTTTCCCTGTGAACTAATTCTTCACATGGATTTAGCTAATTTTCTTTGAAATACTAAGGAATGATCAATCAGAAGCGGTATTTTTTTGACAAAGTAAATTTCAGTTACGTTTTGAAAATAAAAAAATAAAACTGAAAAAATCCTTGAACTCAATTAAAAGTTCCGAGTGTTTTTCTCCATAAAGCTTTATCAAACTTAGATGAGGTTTTCTAAACTTGGACCATTGCAAATTTAAACAGTTTTTGAGTATCTTCTTGTGCAGTATTTTGAAGAATTAAAACTTTCGGTGTTTTTCAATCTCAAAACGATCAATTTCAAAAATTTTATTTTCATTGGAATATTCTAACGGAAGCCGCTTTGAAGTTTGAAGCTTTGAGTGTTTTATTCAACAGATTTTCCATTTAACAAATTCTTCACGATTGGTTCATGGTTTTTCTAGTCTTATAAATACGCAACCTTCTACAATATCCTCCAAGAAATATATTTCTATTTGACCCAATTCTATACCAAATTTCCCACTGTCTCCTAACATCGATAAATTTTCGAAAATGTCGTAAGAAATCTGATCCTGAGTTAGGAATGAAACGTCTAAAGGATTTGAAGGGATAAAGGAAGAATACCAGGCCTGAGACCAGATGGGATTCAACGAGAGGGAAAAACATTGAGAACTGAAGGAAAAATAGCTAAGTAATGCAGGGAAGTAGAATTTTCAATTTTTCCTTTTGCAGACTTATTGAATAAGAGAAATTTATCCCTCTGAATCGCAAAGTGACGATAACAGCTAGAGGGCTTTGGAGACTATTGCTATACGGATGGTTTTACAGTTACAAAATAGAAACGATAGAAACCATCGTATCGCTTGCCCCAAGAAGTTATAGCGTGCCACAGGAAGATTATTCGTATAACATAGATGTTACGAAAGAAAAATCCTCCATTGAATATAAAAGATACCTCAAAAAAAAAGAACTTAGTCACGTAACAGATTAAATGAAACTTAATTTTTGGAGTTTTTAGCAACTCTTTGAGGCTACCTTGTCAGTCGCCAGCCAATAAAGGGTTGATTGAACAGCAAGCTTCGTAATGTTTAAATTAACCTCTGTTACTTGTTTGTATTCAGTTATTTGTGTTTTACACTATTCAGGAAGTTGTAAGTGAATCTCATTTCCCTTTGATCAAGCCCGTTGCCATGGAAACCGAATGTCTGCCTCCATAGCTAAGTTAGACTTAGACCTTTTACTCGTCCTCTATATATATATAGTCTCTAAGAATTCACATCTCACAATTTTCGAATAGTCTCTCGTTTTCAAAATAAATTACAACCATTCTAAATGAAAAAAATGCCATCTGCTTCTTACTTTATCTATACCTACTTGCAATTGAATTTTTAAACCGTTTTGATATTCATGAGAAAACCTCCTTCAATACTAAACAAAAAATTTTAGATCCAAAAAACAAATAGAATTTACTTACATCCAACACTATCAACTTTTTTAAAATGTTTAAAAATATTTTAATGTATAGTAATATTTTATTTCAATGTATTCAAAAATAAAGCAGCTGACCAGAAATAATGAATTTTGCAGAAAATATATGAGACTCATACCGAAGATTTTCTTTCAGAAAAAAGAAGATATATAGAACTGAAGGGAAAAATATGCAAACAAATATATGCAAGTAAAAATTTCGCTCATGAATGTGCCTTATATGTTGTTTTGAATAGAATTATAAATGTTATTTGAATTTGAGAATTTAATTTAAATACTCGAACTGACTTTTCTTATGGAATATTCCATGAAACTAGCCAATATAAGCAAATGGGATTGTACATCTAACTCTTTCCATTACCGCTCCGCGATATTGACTAAATTTACGAATATTCCGCAAGAATAGTCAGTACCTAAAAAAAAAAAATACATTTTAAGCGATTTAAATTGGTAGATAACACTTTTTTTTATCGTAAATTTGCAATAAATAATTAATATTCAACACATCTTTTTGTCCTGTTGGACTTTTCTATAGGAGTGTAAAGGCAATCCTCCTCAGACAATTTTGGTATAGCTCAGCATTTTCTTAAATTCTGTAAACGGTCATCCACAAAGTACGTGATATTTATAGAGGGGAAGGATTAAAAACAGTTTATCATGTGATATTGGTTAAAATAAAAATTAAAATAAATAATATATAATCTTTAATAAAATTACTTATTTCTTTAAATAATTATTACCTTATACCAGCTTATACTATAATACTATTACTTTTATTATCAAATATTAATTAATTTTAAACTATGACACACCAATATCTGCTAATATTGACTACAATTATAAAGCCAATCGAAATTTTTAGTATTATTCTTAAGAAGTGCAAAAAAGAACGATTAAAAAAAATAAAGTATCACGTATTTTGCGGATTTTCATTTCCATAAATTTAAGACACATTAAATTATATTACAGACAAAAATATAACAATTTAATGAGAAAAATCAGTACAGTGACATGGATAAAAGTTATCAAGAACCATTCATTCGAAAATAAATGGCTCTTAATAGAAGTTCCCCTCTTCATGTTTTGGGCTCTTCGGCATATAGCCTCTTCTTTCTTCTGGCAATTGCCAACTATGAATTCGATTTGCACTCGCGTTCTATCAATCCTGTAATTAAAATATTCCCGACTTTCAACTCAAGCACATTTCGCGATATCAAAAACGATAATTGGCCAACCGGTTGTACCAAAAATCTGGGAAAAAGTATCTTTAAGTGAAATCAAAGATATTTAATCCCAATGCTACCTACCTAACATTATACATTCACACCAGAATAAATTACCTGCCTATACCTAGCTATATTTAAAAATGCAAAAAATATTCACACCAACACAATTATTCCACGGTTCCATTCACACTGCCACGGTGCGAAAAATCCTAACCTATAGGGATACATCACGGGACGTATCCTGCACCTGAGCTTGGCCACATTAGGGCATTTTTCACTCATAAAAGCATACAAATAAAATAAAAAAAAGCCTGAAATCGTAACCGTTTTAAAAATTTTTAAATATGAAATCAATTTTAATTTTTCAGAGTGTCTATCGATATTCATTATAACAAAATTATAAATAATGCTAATAATCAACCAGTTGATTTATGGTGTATATTAATCATTATATACGGTGTATATTATGTATGGACTATGGTTGATACAGTAGCTTGCCCAACAAAAAGTGGTTCGAATTTTAAATTTCATTTAAAGTTATAAGCACATACTCAAATCTAAATTTCCATTTCATTCTTCAAATGAATTGGAAATAAGTACTCCGTTACCCTTTTATTTTACTAATAATCTGAGGAATAATGATTAATAGATTGAGAGAAATTTTTAATTCAAGTTAATTAATAGCCAAATTCATAATCACTAATTTATTGCTGAGGTACACATACTATTTAGCCACAATACATTTATTTCAATGCTTAAAATTAATTTGATTTTCCAATAATAAATGAAGGCTTGATAATAGAAGGACTCCAAAGCTTTGTTTAAACTTCGACAATTTTTAAATTTTGGAATTGTAAAATTCTAACTTTCAAAATTAAAAAATTTAACACTTTGAAATTAAAAACTATTCTAAGATCGCTAGACACCCTGCAATAAATTTTTAGATTTCAATGATTCGAAAAAAGTATTTTTTGTACACGAATAATAATAAAAATAATTTTAAATATTGTAAAACTGTATTCGTTCTATAAAAGTTTCTTATGTTGAAAAAAATCTACAAACACACACAAAGACACTTTAGATTTTGCGACTATCTTGATTAAAATAAAACGGTGTACACAAAAAAAAAAAAAAATAATATTAAGTACACAAATATCCTAATTTAAATTATTATAATTTTTAAATAGTTATCTCTGCATAGAAGAAGAATTTAACTTCAATTACAAAAAAAAAAAAACATGCTCGACCTTCTTCAATACAGTTTTCCCGTTCCTTTCTTGGATTTTAGGAATTAAATTTGGCTAATTCTCAAAGCAGATTAATTAAAATTAGAAAAATGAGTTATTTTCTCGCAAACCAAGAAAGGACGATTCTTAAGCTATAAAAAACTTCAAAAATGGTGAATATCCACTTTCTAACTAAACAATTAAGTTTAATTAGCTGTCACTGTACGATTTTTAAATATAAATACAACCGATTTCCATGCCAGTGCGGACCATTCATCCGTGGAATGTTTGGAAACAGGAGTACCTTTACAACTGTCCTACGTCGTAACGATGGCAGCCGATGTCTTTATGCCGGTTTCTAGAGATCCCTTCTCTCTTCTATAGACTTCTCCGCAGACCAGAGACATTGCAGGAGCCATTTTTTCTTCAGATTCTCCTGTCATCAGATTGCATCAGATCTGAAAAATTAAAAAATATTAATAAATTGCTTTAAAAAAAGTTTCAAGATTGAAAATTAATGAGAATTAATTATTATGTTTTACAGATTCCTAAGGTAAAAAAGTTATCTTTAAAAACCAACTCTGGTCGTGATGAGCAATCAAAAAAAATGCTTTAGTACTTATGCTGAGTATTTGAAAAGTTCTTGACAAGAAGAATTCTCTCAAATAATACCAAAGAGTAGTAGTAGTATAGGTTGTTTTATAGAATTTTCTAAATACAAGACCTCCAAAAAAATAAGTAACTATGTACCATATTTTCGAATAAAGAATTTGCATCAGAAAACTGTAAATATACCAGAAAATACAAAAACCTAGATAATTCTTAATTTTCTACATAAAATTCAAATTGTTTAAAATGAAAGTTATAACATACGAATTGGAAAAAATTTCTTTTATATGTACCTAAATCAAAATTTTAATTTTATATAGAAAAAATGTAAGATTAGAGAATTCTTAGAATATAATAGTAATTAAAAACCAATAAAGATAGTTCATAAATAGGAAATAAAACGAAGAAATATCAATTTTTTTATACTTAATTATGTTGAGATGTAAATCTTATAAGCGTTTTACACTTATACTGTTTTTTCTGCCTATTATGATCCTCAGATTCGCTAATAATGAGGTGAATAATTTGAATACGGCTCATTAATATTCATTTAAAATCCTATCCTGTCTACAAGCTACTTTTACCAGTAATTATTTCGGCGATGTGGAACTTATAAAACACAATTTCTATGTTAAAAAATTGTAATTCTCTATCATGCATAACGACCTCATTGGATGCACTGACAAAACAAGTTTGTAGTAGAAAAACCCTGTTAATTTCCTTTCACCACTTAATTCGGGTGGAAAATTTAATGAAAAAGAATCCTGTTTTTATTATTATTAATTTCACTAGGCTACACGTTTATCGTGTGTTTATTTATTCGAATAAATTTTAGAATACCAGAAAGTAAAAACGATTTACGCAAGAACACAAAGCCTCAGAAACTAATGTGGTGTGCACAAATTTTCCCAATCCTCTGATAATAAAAATTAACGAAAGAATACACTAAGTAGAAAAAAAAAGATTAGGTCAGCCCAAACGCCTGCATCCACTGAAAAATACTTTGCATATAAGAGTGCATGTTCAGTTCACTAAAAGCTTTCCAGTAACTAAAATTTCTGATTAAATTGAATTTCAGGTGGCTGTGATGTGTTAATAAAAATAAACAAACTACGAATTTCATCAACATCAGATTCATGTAAAAGAGCATTGTGAAAATTTGCTCAAACGATATATAATAAAATAATAAAATATAGAATAGCGTGTATGTAAATAATAATTAAACGTACTGAAATAGATGTATTGAAATTGCAATTACTAATAAATAAAAATGCAGTTAAGCATCTCTAAGAATAATTGTTTTAACGAGCAGAAATTCCCATTTCATGCACGAATTCATGCAATATAATTCGAATTGCTGGGTTGAGGGTGTTGGATCGCATTATAAGAATTTAAATAAAAATTGATTATTTTCACTCAACGGAAATAACTTTTCAGTTTTCCTATTAAAGGAAATACATCGAAAAATTTTTCATCATATTAAGCTTTTTACCATTCAATACGAAACTGGAATGGTAACAATTTTTAGGAATTGTCTGATTTCTAACTTGTTTTTAAGATCTAATTGGAAAATAATTTTAAAAAATATTTCCTTTATTAATGGGATTAGCGGTGGGTTCCCTCGCCCCAAAAGCGCATTATATTTAAAAAGTCATATACGCAAATAAATAAACGTTTTACGCACTAGGAATACTGATTTGATCAATTATTATCCAAATTAACTTTCAGACTTTATTCATCGAGCATTTCGAATTTATACTTTAGTTTGTTAAACATGGTTCCTGAGAGTAAACCGAATAAACACTCAAAAACATTTAGGTGTCATGTGAGTGTCATGGCGTCCATGGCAAACTAATTTTGTGAGATGCCAAGGTCAAAAATACAAATCTCACCTGTTGCCTGCGCCTTCAGTATCAGCTGTTCCTGGCAGAGCTAGGTCCTCCGAACTACCATATCCTTGATTGGAATTGATTGGAATGAAATATCACTAAAAAGTCACTTTCAAGAATTTAGAACACGTTCAACAAACAAGAAGAAAAAAATTGTTAACAATGAAGTACAACAATAGGTCGCGGGAGGAAAAATTCACATTTAGAAAACGGAATTAGTTGCATACTGACTCTTTCAAGATACTTGTGATGGTTAAGAATGAGTTTAGGATACGCGAATTACCGAATATCATATAACTTTCACGGTTCGCAATCTAAATATACTACTTATTTTTACTAAAATTAGCAGGAGTAATCTGAATAACGCGTCGGGGTGCGAGCTTGTCGGGCTTGTCGGCGACTTTGCGCGGGAAAAGGCACTTTTTTTCTTAGCTCAGTATCTCCCTCTATACAGTTCTATCGGCAAACAGTTACGATTTTAAATCAACTGAAATTTTTATATTTTACGCATGGTTTAAAGATATTATATTTGTTGATTTCTTTAATAAATTCTATTGAATTTCTACTTCACTATAGATAAAATTCTCTTCAAATCGTGAAGCGATACTTATTAAACACTTTGAAATGTTTTAAATTATATTTTAAAAGAGAAATCAAATCACAGAAAAATTAAGATAATTTAAAGAAAGGATGACAGTGGTACCAATAAAGTGATAATTTTACTTAAAAAGGCTGCCAACCTTGAAATTAGCTACATAATGTCAAAACCGTCAAACGTCAAAGCACATATGTACATACCAGAATACATACATACTTCAAGTTAGGTTAGTTTTATCTGGTCGTCAGACGTCAGCAATTGTGCAAATTTGCATTTTATTGATTTTACTACATGCTAGATCAAATTTATTGTGGGATGGATCATTATATTAAAGTTGAAAAAATATTTAGTGTTCGGGATTATTTTTTAAGGTTATATTGTTTTTTTTTAAATCTGGAAGGCTATTTTTCTGTCATTTAAAATTAATTGGTTTTAGGATTTATACGATCTTTAAATTTCTTTTTAAATTTCAATTTTAGAGTGAATATTTTAGAGTCTGTTGTATATTTTTTAATATTATTAAAATGTTTTTAACATTACGGTTTCCATTTGGAAATTTTTATAAGAGTTTTATTATCTAAGTAAAAGCATTTCCAATGTGAAAAAATGTTCTTATCTGACTTTTAATTTATTTTTTATTATTATATAATACAAATCTTATTTATTTTTATTATCCAAAGAACACAATCTACTTCTCCAATTCCATATACATGAATCTAACGTCTAACATTTTTTTCAGGATCCTGCAGAGACGACAAGACAAGTGGGGTCCAAAAAGGCATGGAAACTGTGTTCCACAACTTATACGTTTCCATTTATATGCAATAGTGAAACGAACTTACAGGACCGGTAAAGTGCTTGAAGGCAGAGAAAATAGGGAGAGATGTAAGTGCCCATGTCAGCGGGTTTCCAATGAAGGAAAAGAAAATTTAATTAATATACTGACGTTGGCTCAGCGAGAAGCAGCAGGACGTATTGAATTTCTCAAAAGGCTCTAGCACATACAGAACACGTCCTTGCAACATGAGGCTTTTTTAAGTAGTTGCAATTACAATTAAAGAAAGTTATCATTACCAAAATGACTGACTACGAAAGAATAAGACTTGTTGTATTGGGAGGCGCAGGAGTTGGCAAAAGTGCGATTATTCGCCGATTACTTGGTCAAGGATTTACAGAGAGGTATAAAGCTACCGTGGAAGACCTTTACTCCAGAGAATGTATCCTGGGAACTCTAACGCTGAAAGTCGATTTACTCGACACAGCAGGTATTCATTTTATTATGTTTTGATAGATATTCACTTTCTAGAAGTTCATTTATTATCAACCGCGACATATTAATGAATCAATAAACCTGGTAGCTGTACTATTACTGTAAAAGCTAATATTTAGAATAAGTTTTACATTTTTATTTCGAAAAAGTTCTTGTTCGTCTTGATTAAAGGTGACCAATTTCCAAAATATTCTAACTTTAAATTTTCAGCACTCTCAAAGGGCTTTCCCTACGTATAAGTATGTAGTAGAAGTTCTCCCAAAGGAAATTCTATATAAAATTGGCCAAAAGTTTTCATATGATAAAAGAGCGACTCTCACCAAGTTTTAAGCCCTCATATTGACCAAAAACATTGGCTGAATACGTTATTTTTTCTATTTTCTACCTTTAATTTTCTAAATATCATTAAACTATAACTAGAACTAGCTTTTTGTTCTAATATACTATATTCTTATATAAAAACGAATGTGACAGGTTTAAAAAATTATTCAAGAAAATCTTAAATTATTGCTTCTTATTTTTGCTTCTTCATCGTTCAATTTCCAGTACTTGTGGAAGCAAAGTTCTGATAACGTATTCAATACATGTAAAACATATGGCGTACTTCAGAGTATTTTTCTTTTATTATTCGTGCGGTACACACAACACATACGCGTATAAAGATAATCATCGATCTTTTGAAAACTGGATTTCTGAACGTTATTTAGAATTTATTACAATATTTTGTAAGTATATCGAATAGGGTAATTTACTCACGAACAATGTTCATATTTATATAATCTGAAGTAAAAGAGAAGGTAAATTTAGGGGAGTTTCTCTTTTTTTCATTAGCAATAATATTGACAGAACGTGGAATTCTGCAATCACTAGCAACCAAAAAAAAGTTTTCAATTCGACTTTTAGTCTAATAAAATTTCTAATTTAATTTTACAAAACCTTACATAATCATTTATCTTGAACTAACTAATTGTTTTTCTGGAAACAGATAGGTGTTGATTTCAATCAAACCTTTTAAAAATATTCTTCTGAATTTAAATTTTGAAGGTTTGCAGTTTAGATATTTTTTACTTTTGAAATAATTGCTTTTTATTAGGCATACCGTTAAAATGAGGAGAATTGACAATTTTGTTTAGTCCTGCAATTTATCAGGAAATTAAAAAAAATTGTTCTTTGTACGAATATATTTTTTCTGTATTCTCTGACATTATTCTGACGTATTTTATGTATTTTCCTTTAGGAGACTTACAATTTCCGGCTATGAGGAGGCTTAGTATAGCGACAGCACACGCCTTCCTTTTGGTTTACGCCACAACCTCACTACCAAGTTTTGAATGTGTCAAAAGATGTTTTGAGGAAGTCCGAGAACAAAGGCCGGATTTTCAGGTATTCAAGTGATGAACTTGCAAATTCAGTAATTGCGTTTCAAACGATAATGAATACAATTTTCATGAAGTAATGGAGAGTGAAGAACGCAAATCAAATAAAATATCCCATTTGAAACTGTTAAGAAAAATGTTATCTTCTCCAACCACTGTCTTAATATAAAGACACTTTGCTCTTTCAATTTCTAAATTTAAAATCATTTTATTTTAAAATATCTACACTTCATTTTAAATTTAAGATTCTTTATTCTATTCTGAAACTTTCTTTTGAGTAACAGCTAATCGATGTTTCTATATCCTTTTAAAAAGGTTTTCTAAATCAATCCATCAAAATGAAATGGACATCTCGACAAAAAGGGAATTGGAAAATTGTTTGAGAGTGAAACGCTGTGTTTCTAAACGTGTTTAAATGTTCTTTAATTCGTATGTGACAGGAGGTGCCTATAGTTGTGGCAGGAAACAAATTGGATCTTGCTACAGCTCACAGAGAAGTAGCTATCGAGGACGTCAGTGAATGGCTTTTCTGCGAGCTTCCAAAGCTCCGAGCCAAAGTTATAGAGTGTTCTGCCAAAGACGATTATAATATTAAGGAAATCTTTAGGTGTTTTGTCACCCTGTCTAGGATCGTTCCGAAAAACCCTACGGGTGAAACTGACGAGTCAGGACTTCGCAGGAGATGTTCAGCTTATGGTTCCCGAAGGTAACATTTTATTCCCCTTAATTTCACTTCTTTGTATAATTAATGACCACACGCATCATTATTTATAAATAACTTTATCAGCTTTCACTCACTATACACACACAAGTTTCTTTCTCAACTCCCTAGCTAATCCAACTTTTATTGATTTTATAAAGTATAAGAGGAATTCAAATGAAACAAAATTCTAGTTCTCGGAGCTATGGAATTTTTTTTTTCAAACATTCTAAACGACATATAAACAAAAATGTAAATAAAATTTAAAAAAGTAAACTAAAAAAATCTTACATTTTTCAATTCTATGAATACTTGCTAAATATCTTCCTCTGAATTTCTACAGAACTTCTCTTATAGTCTCAGCATGTAGTTAATTAACGTAAAGCGCGTGACAATTATTTTCCATTAAAATCCTTGTTTAAATAAGACCTCTTTACTCACTCAGAGGCAGAAAAAGTCTGATATAATTCTCGTCAATTATTTCTGAGATTATTTCGCAGACTAGAATGCATTTCTCTTTATAAGAGAAAATCCTGCAAGCTTCCCCACTTTGTTCAAGAGTATACTTTTAAATTTCAAGATCGGGGAGTCCCAGCAGAACCGGAAGTGCTACTCCAGGAAGTCCTCAGCAAGTCCTGGCAGCGCAAGGTTCCAGCGTGGTTACTGTCGTTGAGGAGGTTAAAAGTAAACCCCGGAGTAGAAGTCTCATCAGAAGAGCTTCTAGGAAAACGAAACAGCAAATCAGAGATGCCCATTCTGACGACTGCAACATTTCCTAAAATTCTTCATCGTCAGGGAACAGACTCCAAATCGAAAACTACAATACTAATAGGTACAATAATATCTTTATTTTCTGATTATTTATTTAATTAATTCATTTTATTTTACTTTAAATTCAATTTTATAAAATAATAGAATACATGAAAGAATAAAATATATAAGTCTAGAGTAGATAAAATAATTTAAATGAGAAAAATATTACTGGCGCAAAGTTTCTGAAGTTAATGAAGTTAACATTTCATGCGTTTCTGCGTTCGCCTTTTTAATTACTACATTTTAATTGAGAGTCTCCTCCATTTTTCGGTCATTGCAATTTACCATTAGCCTCAGTGTTTCGAATTCCAATTTGCAGGCGTATTTGACATTGGCTGACGTTTTACTCGACATGTTTAAATCTAGATAGGAATTTGAAAAGTGCTTTTAAACATTTAAGGCATATAAAGTCATTTAATTGTTTCATTGTGTTCTTTTTGAAACTTTATCACAAAATTGCTCTCCGAAGCTGCAACTTTATAAATGGTTCAAAAAGTCATCTGAAGGTAATGAAAAATTTAATTTACAACTTTCAAAATGGTGCTGAATAAAAATTTGAGAATATTTACAAGTTGAATTTTTCTTCAAACTTCCAAGCTTGAAGTCTTTTTGAAACTTAATTAAATTTGAGTTTCATATAAACACATTTTTAATCAAATCTTTCAGAATGCTTTAAAAGTTTAAGAGCTCTCCTTTTATAAATAGGTCGATAAAATGCTAAGCTTGCAATTTTTTTAGTCTTCTTCGTCTATTATATATTTTTGAATGATAACTTGTCTCTTAACTACATAGGTCTCAGTTGAAACTCCAGAAAAAAAGAAATTACGGAAGCAGGATTGCAAAAAGGGATTTAAGAAAACGACGACGGAATATTGTACAGAAAACTGATAAAGTTAAAGACCACGAAAGTCGTATAGATTTAATGAAGAAGGAAAACATTCACTAGGCTAAGTCGTGCAGATTTTCTAAACAAGAATATAAATTGCAGGGAGCAACTTATTGAAAAGAACTACGCCATTAAATATTATTTAAAAAATGAAAAAAGTAGTGAATCGTGAAAATAGTATAGAAATTAGATTACGAGAAGCAAAGGAATGCGACGAAGACTGATCTGGAAATCGTAGTATATAATTGAAAAAATAAAAAAGGACAAAGCAAATACGAACGAAGAAGGTAATTCCTGTAACATCAAAACATAGAGGGACTCCGATCCTTATTTTTCATGACTTACGTGCTGCTAGAATGGAAAATGAAGGCGATGAAAAAGAATGAAACGCATTCCCTCTTAAAAATTCAATCACGCATTTAAAGAAAGTATATAACTCGGTGTTCAGAACCAAGTAAGACACCGAAGAACATAATTAAATATGTATAATGTACATATGACCGTTTATAAAGATTTGATTGACTAACAAATACGTAGTGCAAAGAACAACTATATGCTGGCTCACTAATTACTTCAAATATTGTTTTACCCAGCCAGCAAGACTTTATTTAGACTTTCCAAAAAATGCTTGACGTCGCAAAAAGAAACCTGCCCTAAGCGATAATTATTTTGCTCCATCCACAATTTTTTTCACCGCAGATAATTTGATTCTACCCTAATTCAATGTGATTTATTCCAGTAATGTCAGTTGGAGGATAAAATTCCTTCATCACGATTTCACAAAAAATAATTCATTTCCACGGTGCATTAAAATGATTTTGTAACCACGTAAAAATAATAAGAAATATCCGCCCATCCATGTTTAAGAATTAAAAAAACTCGAAGGCGTCCTTTCGCACTCGTTCATGCGTGTGTTAATAAATATTAGATTAGCTAATTCAATCGATATTTGTGTGTGGAGATAATTAGTTTATAGAGCCCGATGAAGCAATAGCAAAGATTGCCTTTTAAATGAAATAGAGAATTTATAAACTATAACAAAAGAAGAATAATCCGAAAATATAATCAACTAAAATTATTCGCATTTAAAAAATATCTACACAATTTTATTTTAGATGTACATTTGTTCTTTTCTTTGAAGTATTCTCTTAAAGTGTGAGAACATAAAGAAAATAATGAAATATGAAGACAAAAGATGAGTTTCCAGAATAAAAAATTTATTATTTTCTCCTTTGAAATTTATCGTGCAATGATGATAGCAAGACACGAGATACAGAAAATTAGATGCAGAGGATAGTTTAAATGGAAGGAGAAGTGGAGAGAAGATAAAAGCATTTAGTAAACATGAAAACGTTTGTGACAAAACTTAAAGGGTTTTTAGAGACTACAAAAGCTTGCATCACTCGTACGTACGCATTGTTCAATTAAAAGCAGCGAAAGTACACAGGAAAGTCTAGTAAATGCAGAGAAAAATAAAGATAAGATTTTATGAAAGGTCCCATTAACGGAAAACTAAGAGAATAACTTGAGAATGTGCAACGCTGCGAAATTTATATTGGAATAAAATATAGCTTATCCTCGTTGCAGTTTATTAATCCACAATTATAAATTTACGAGCTGGTCGTGCAAACAAGTAGGTATTTCGTGTAGTATAGCGAATAATGGCAGTTTGTGTTATTTATAGAACATACTGCAGAACTTTGGCTTTCATTTTTAATGGAATTTGCCGATAGTAAAGACACATTTTTTTTAATAAAGAAAAAAGTGATTCTTTTTTTCATACTTTTATTTTGAAAATATATAGTTCTTTTTTAAATTCGTTAGATTTATTTTAATATAATTAACCGCTGAAATTTTTTAAAACTGTTAAAATTCGATTTAATTCTTGAACACATCAAGAAATTTTACCTCTGGATGAATTCGAATCACGTTTTCATATTTAAATGCTTTAAAATGAGCGAGGGTTTTGGGATTAAAGTGTCTTTATGAGAAATGTTACACTCACTCTCATGAAGTACTTCGGCAACGAAATTCAAATATTATGAAGAGGATAGAAGCAAAAATTAAAAAAACAAACATCTTCAAAATTAATCACTTTCATTGAAAATATAAATACGTGCAATTTTTTAAAAACTTTGTTTTGCTTTTCTTTAGTTTAGTCTATCCTTTCACATTTTTATGTTGAAATAAAATATCAAGAAAAAGATGCACCCTTTTGTGCTCAGCAACGAAGACGTACTCTTTGATAAGATGGACGTAGAAGACAGTGAATGAGTATAAGGATCGAGTTTAGAAGACATCAAAGGAAAAAATTGATTGGTGTCTTTCAATAATGGACATTTTCTTCGAAAGTTGATAACACGTGTAAGACAAAAAGGAATGCTACTGCTTCACTGGTATCGATTTATTATATGTTAACTCAGCTTTGAAACGTGAACGTGTCAAGCTAGGCATATTTATATAAACGTTATATAACCAGAGGTGGACCGACAAGTTCGTATCTCAAAAGAGGCTTGAAAACTTCAAGAGCAGGTCGACTTGCAAAGCAACGAATAATTTCTTCATTGCAATTTTATCTGAGGCAGGAATTTAATCTGTATAGGAAATAGAATATTGACTATATAAAATAACATATAAAATAATATATGAAATAACATTAGTACACTTTTAAGATTACATTAATCACTTTATAAATAATAATGCCATTTTTGATAAGAAAGATTAGAATTTATATGTTTTAAAATATAATTTAAAATAATTTTGATTATTTAAAACATATCGATAAAATAATTATGTCAAATGAAATGCCGACTTGTGTATGTTTTTATACCTGAATTTAAAAATAGAAATTCTATTTGTTTGTATAATTTTGTCTTCGATAACAGAATTAATTATCTCATAAGTTTATAATTGGAAATATTTATTTTCAAATTATTGGAATATTGTGAGGCTAGTATTTATGAAGAATGTTTCTTTTTTCTAAAAGAGAAATATGTAGGTTTAGAAAAATTCGTACAGTAAAGAAATTCAGGACTCGATTGATAAAATTTCCCTGAAGGCGATGCACAACAGGGATTGAAACAGATTTCGAAACAACAGTTTCACATTATAGAAGGTCTTGGTATATTCTATTGTAATGAATAAATGTTAGTATGTAAATTAAATTTACTTTTCGGTTTTCAATAATATTCCAACGTTAAAAATTTTCACTCCGCAATTTATTGGTGAGAATATACCAAGATCACGATAGTCAGAAATTTATAAAAGTATATTTAATAATGTATTATAGTGCATGCTTTTAAAAAATCGATTCTGAAGATAAGAGACATTAAATAATTTTAAAATTGTTACAATGAAAGTGTATATATTTAAAAATGTAAATGGCTAACTGGTTACGGATATTCAATCTGGGGTAAATAACTTAAATCAAGCATTTGAAAGATAAAATCAAAGTTCGGAAATAACCGGTTAGAAATATCTGGTATGTATTTCGTCGAAG
This sequence comes from Synergus coniferae, assembly GCA_032164275.1. NCBI lineage: Eukaryota > Metazoa > Arthropoda > Insecta > Hymenoptera > Cynipidae > Synergus > Synergus coniferae. The sequence goes on along the minus strand of JAUEJJ010000013.1, from coordinate 11,847,879 downwards.
CGAAAAATAATCGCTAATATTTGACCAATGTTTCAAAACCTTACTATCTTGATCCATATGGGATTTATCGGTTAGAACTTTTGGGTCGTTGTTGGGTAGTCTCTAATACTCTCAAATACGATTCAAGTGTTGTGAAATTAAGTAATCTAGATTTAAGATAAAAAATATAAGATTAGGTAACGATTATGGATTTGACGGATATGCGTATATCGTGAAATTAAATATTAGTCTTGACCGTCCTGTATCAAGGATTTTGTCTTAAAAGTATCTTAGCACGAAAACGGACGAGAGATTTAAAGAAAAGCTCAACGGTAGAGTTTTATTAATGATGTGGAATCTCAAGTTCTCAAGGTTATTCGAAAAAATGACCACAAATACGCTTACATGGAATACCTCGTGAACTTTTGCACACGTGCGTGAATGAAGTTTTATATTTTGATATTTTAGGCGAGATACTAGAGGCGCGCCCTTATCCAGTTACATACGTATCCTTTTTTAGATTTCACTATAAGCTTTCCATCAAATTTAAGCTTTCCATCTTTTGGAGAAGTCAAAAAAATCTAAGATAAAATATTCTGCAAAGAACTCCTTAGAACTTCAAAATCTGTAATAATTCTTCACGTTATAAAACAAGTAACAAGAAAGAGATAAAAAATATAAATAAAAAATATATTTCAACTGCTGTGAGCGGTACAATGCGAAATAATTTTTTTTTACTTCTTCACGTATGTACAAATAATAATAGAAAAAATACTTCATTTGTGATTTCAAAATCTCTGCCTTCGGTCGAATCTCGCAGCAAACGGAAAGGCTGGGTATACAGAAAAAACTGTAAATAACAATAAAGTTAGTAGGCTTAAGTTAAAATAATATAAAATACTTGATGTTATTTTATAACTTATTAATGTGTCCAGATTCGACGTTAGTATTCGTATTTGAGTGCATTTTCTATTCTTCGCCTCGGAATTCAATTCCATTTACATAATAAAATAGAATAATTATTCAGATTTAAATAAATATATTTTAGATAAATTTTTGTTAAATACTTCTACTTTTTAATTTTTGGCTATTTTCGTTATCTGTAAAATTAAAATCAGTTTCTTCTGAAACCAAACGATTTAACTTTAATCAATCAAGTAGTAAAAACCCAATAAAGTCGAATAATTCTCGATGGAAAGTAATCTGAGTAATACACTCTAAGTCTCTAAGAGTTTGCTGAGAAATCCGAATTGTACTTAGTATGTATCTGAATCTATATCTGTCTAAGTATCTGTACCTTACGGATTTTTAAATTTTAAAGTGTAATTTTAGGAAATTTTTAACTGACTTAAGAATAAAGTGGATATATTTATCAAAAAGTTTTCAATTTCAACCTGATGTAAAATAAAAAAGAATTAGCAATCAGAGTAAAGCACTAAGCATCGATAAAAGAAAAAGTTGAAAATCTTTGACCAATTTTAATATGTAATGAATGTATCTTTTATATATATAAATGTCAACACCAAACCGTTGTAAATTCCGTCACTTGAAAAACCTTTTGGTTCGTTCAAATAAATAGTTGATTGATTGAATAGCCATTGTTTATTGAACTAAAGATGTAATTGAACAAATCAAAAAGTTTGATTTTAAGAACAGCTGCATTCGATTATGATTTTCGAAAAGCGAGGTTTTCAACTCTATGTAATTCTTTAAATATTTTTCTTCACCCCGGTTGCTATATATGCCTGTTACCATGTTGCTATATATGCCTGTTAACCATGTTAAGCGAGTCTTAGCTTAATTAAAGCGAACTTCCCGCTGACTTCTCTTCTACTTCACCCTACTGTGACATGAATTTTCGCCCTATTGTATCTTCTGAACGTTACGCTGTCAACAATGAGTATCAATAATGCGCTGTACAATATTGTTTAATGAAACAATAAGAGAAAGACGAAAAGTGATTCAACATACGCGAATAAAGTCATTTTAAATGGGTTCTCTCGTATTATTATTATTATTATTATTTCTCTCGTATTATTTAAAATTCTATCAATTTTGACGTAAATAATAAATAATATTTTAATAATCTTTTATAGTATTGATAGCAAATAAAAGAAGAGTATTTTAACCAAATTTTCCAAACTTCAGATTCAATCTTATTTTCAACCAGTTTTTTCCCACATCATTTGGAACTTCTTTCTTCAAAACTATAAGGTTTGTCCTAATTCCCATATCGCTGACAATCGATATTTCAAGAGGAGCATGCTCATCATTTTTATTATCTAGTACCGACTGAAGAAGAATCCTCATCGATTTTCATCAGACTGAACAAACGGTTCACTGATTCCTTGCAAATAATAATAAAACGTTTCACGTTCCAACAATTTCCCTGGTTGCGATACATCATTTCATTGCATTCCAATAATATAATACAACATTAAATAAAAAAATAAAAAGGAAGAAATTACTAATTAATATTGAACTACTTATCTGCTCAGTTTATTTAAATAGATATTATAAATTATATCTGATATTTACGTATTTATATAACACGATGCAGCTTCATCTTCAATGGATTATAAATATTACCACTTAAAAATACAACAGCCTTGCAGTCTTATGAGGTATTGGACACGTTGGAATTAGTGTCAGAAGCAGAACTGTTTTCAACTCCATGGAATAAGTTTTTATAGTGTTGCACATATGCCTGACAGTGATCTCCTTTCGGGAAAGCTGTCGTATTGTGCAATCTCATATTTCGTTGCTCAAAAAATTCAAAAACTGAGTGAAAAAGTAGATTGTTTTTTTGGGCTTTCGCAACTTCCAGAAATTTTCTCGCAGATACCTGATCTGCCATTCCCACTGATCTAACGTACCTGAAAAAGATTTAGAAATCTTTTAAATTTAAATACCATTTTCGAACTTCCATTTCCTCTTATTGATTTAAATAATTTAAGAAATTTTATTAATATATCAAAATATCAATACCTCAATGCAGGTAAAATGTGTCCTTTAGATAATAAAACCTCGATTATTTCCTCATGTGCATTTCCCAGGCGTTTGAGCATATCTAAAGCGAGTTGATGAGCAGCAGGATATAAATTCTCCAAGGAAAGTAATAAGCATGCCAGAGGTTTTGAATCAGTAACTACGTGATATTGTAATAACTGATGAAGTTGATAATAAGCTTTTCGCTGAACTAAAGTCGTTATAACAAGTTCGTGCAAATAATGCTGTACTGGAATGCCATGTTCTGTCAGAGATCTAGAAAAGAAATTAATTTCTATATATAGAAATGGGAAATCTAAATAGAACCAGACTAGAACATTCCCTATTCATAAACAATTAAATTGAATAAATAGTTAAAGCTAAACTATTCAATACCTTATATATTCAAGAAGAACCCAAATAATCATTTTCGGCTCTATCGTATTTTCAGGGAACTTTGAAAGAATATGACTGTACATATCACTCTGATCAAGTAACATCTTGTACTTTAAATTCTCAGACTCGTCGCTCTGATTTTTTGAATTGTTTTGCAAAGGGGTTCCCATCTAAAAAAAAAAAAAGTAAACTATTCAACACAATATACATAAATTTTCATGTAAAATATTGAAGATTAATTATGATATTTACCTGACACTGCAATTCATTTTCGAGATGGCATCGGTAGACGGAATTCAATTTGTCAAAAACGATTGGCATGTCGATTAAAGTATTAGGCATCTGAGTCATGAGACTTTGTAAAACTTGTATTAAAAATTGTTTCGCATCTTGACGCTGCAGTAGAAAGTCAATAAGGAGTATTTTGTCAGATATGAGTTTGACAAACGCTTCAAGTCTTAATTCAATATACCTAAGAAATAAAATTAATTATTAAAACAAGAAGTAGATATTATGAGAAATTAAATTCTACCAATATTAAATCTTAAAAATATCTTACCACAAGCAACCTAATTTGGCGTCAATCACAATGTTTGGCTGAAAAACAACCCAGTTTGGTGAATCTATATTTTTAATTAAGAAAAAAGACTCTTCTATATAAATCTAAATATTAGACTGTAAAATTTTGTAAATGTCTTAAAGACAAAAGAAATTAAATGAATTGAATAAAACACCGGGAAAACAAATACAAGAGTTTTAAAAGGATACACAATTGGCATGGTTGTATGACCTGTTCTGACAATGTTGCACCAGGCACTTTTAAATTATAAGGCTTTATCGGTTTCGGAACTGCTACAGCAGTATGATGAATCACAGTACCATCGCTTACACCAACAGAAGTCAACATAATATCAAATACCATCGACGTCTGGAAAACGAAATTGGATTAATTAAAATTAATCAAATTCAATTTCATTTCGAGTACTTGAAACTCACTTTCGACGCCTGATGGTGAACAATGATTAAGTTATCTATAACATTAATAGCGAACCTCCCGCTCATGTCGAGTCTTAGAATATATGTCTTCTTGATAGTCACCATCCTGAAAAATATGAAAATAAATATCTCATTTTAAGATTATCCAAGATTCCAAACTATCCAGATTCCAGGGTTGCTACTTGCTACAGAATTCCGATTTAATAATTCCAGTTTTTTTCAAATCACGGTATCAATTAAAATATCAGAAAAAATATCTCCGTTCATTTCTCTGCTTTTCCAAATATTCTGGGCTTTTCAAGATCTGTAGCAACCTTGTAATTTAAAATAATTAATTTAAAAAAAATCATACTTATGAACAGTATATACATAAACGAACGCCGATCCCATTGAACGATTAATTCCAGGTTGATGACGCAAAACAATTATACAGGGCGTTCCATATAAAACAGCCAATGCCACATCTCTCTCCGAAACTGCAAGCTTTCCTGGTTTCGTAGTGCCTGCTTCCACTGAAAATATCCTATTAAAAAATGCTCAACGCAGTGCAGTAGATAATAAAAAAGAGAGTTATAAAACTGATTTACTTTCAAATTTAGTTATTTTCTGCAAGTTTCCTGGTGTTATATGTAGGGCTTGCATTTGATTGCCTGAGGTTCCTGAAGATAGGAGAACTAAATAACTGCGTGGACAGAATACAAACCAGTGGACAGATAAGCTCAAAGATTTAAGGGCCTTCGTGTAACGTTTTTCTGGTACTACCTATAAAACAAAAACATTTTTATAGGAAAGATAGTCTTCAGATTTACGTAAATTTTTAAAATCTCTGAATTCAGATATTTGATTATTACATACAAGGAATAACTCCACTCCATGATCTGTAACGAATAAAATTTCATTTCCGTGGGTCCAGACAAATCCTAAAATAGAAGCGTTCTTTTTGCAAGACTGCGAATATTCAACGCCATCCAAGACTGCAGAGGAGGAATAATTAACGAATTCGACTGAAGAAGTGCTTCGTTGGATTGCTAGGATATTCATGTCTGGTGAGAATTTGATGGAAATGATGGGACCTTTGTCATCCATTCGAAAACTTATATTCTGGTCGAGTCCTTTAACGAGCACGCCTGTGACTCCACCTGATCGGATGGCGAAAACCTATAGAAAGAAAAAAAAAAATAATAAAATAAAATAAGAAAATTAACAAATGTATAGAATTGAACGTGTTTTAAATATTCCAAAATAAATTAACTCCATAGTAAATTAACAATTTTAAAACAATTAAACAATTTTAAGTATTCACGTTCTGAATCTTTAATTTTTAATTTCAAGAATCTACATTTAAAATTGTACAACTTTTAGTTTTAAACTTTAATACAGTTTATATAGAGTAATTTTTTTTAAATCTCTGAAACAAAAGTAAACAAACCTGTTGTTTTGAGTCATCGAAGAAAACATTGGTAAGACAACTCACTGACTCAAATCTTATAGGATCACTTGATAATTGCAAATAATAATCATCGCTAGATTCTTGCTCCACGGTTTCCATTGTCAATGGCTAAACCGACTACAATCTATGAGTAAACAAGTTTTCTCCTCAGGATGCTGCATAAATCAGTACAATTTCTGTAAGCAGAAAAATTTACAATATTATTCAATGTAAAATAAAGAGCTCACAGTCCCTGTGGTATAGAAAATGTGGAAAATAGGGTTCTTTTTGTTTAAACAAAAATGGAGACTAAAGCAATATAATTAAAGTAGAAAAGTAATTTCTTTCTCAAAATTTCTAGATTTCTATACAATTAAAAATTTGATTAATCCTGTACAATTATTTTATTAGATATAGAGAATTATTATTATTCTTATACAAGTACTTTACTCGAAAAATAAAAATTCAAATTCTCGAATCGATATCGATCGAGATTTTTTTCCCGCGCTTTCAAAATGGCGTGAATACATACGCAATAATTTCCTGCTAATAAATTTTTTGTTGCTAATATTTCCAAAATTTTGTTAAATTTATCTAGTAATAATGTGGATCGATATTTTATTCAGTAATTTTAATCATTTTTATTTTAAAATTTACGAGTTTTAGGAAAAAACCTACCGAGAAAATTCGCAAAATTGAATCGCAAATTGAAAATTCTTATTACAATGTGAACTTAACCGTTGGGAAACCAGTCAAGACTCGTCTAGAGTCATTCTCCTGGAATCAAAACCGTCGCGTTGAGCTCCGTGGTTTCTGATCGAGAATACTCAGTTTTCGTCGGTTTTTATCTAAATTCTATTAAATCTTAGTGTCTGAATCACTTGTAGTTCAGATTTTATAAAAATTTCAGAAAAACATATGAATTTGTGCTGATTTTCGAAATTCGGGCTTCGAGGTTAAATGGTGGCGTCGCCATCGCCATCAATGGTATTGCTGGCAACGTTTCGCGATTTACATTTTTCGGGTTTTTCTTTCACAAATTGAACGAATTTCTAGTTAAAAGTAACAAATTCGAGACTTCAGTGACTGAAAAATATTCTGTAGATTTCGAAGTATCTTTATGTACGTGACAATGTTTAAAGAGATTTTCTTGGCGATTTCGAGAAACTTCTTTTGAGCGGGAAAGTGGACTCTTGGACTTAGACGATTTAAATTCAGGATAATCTTTTCTAATGGCTTTTTCTGACCTTTATGAATGTCGATCGTTGTTTTCTATTGTGATAATTTGGTAAATGCAAGTTTAAACACTTTTTTGGTAATTTTCAGAAAAAATCCGACTTTTTTTTCATATAGGTTACAATAATGGTGTTGCATATTCCTTGAATAATATTCTTGGAATTGTTGCGAGTTCTATTGCTACTACTTTATTTTTCCTGATTGTTTTTACTTTATTTTGTCTGTTTTTCACGATTTTATTTATATTTACATATTATTATCAAAAAATTTTCTTTATCAAAGACTTTTTTGACAAGAATATTTTTCTTAATCTGGATTAGTTAAAAAAAGACTAAGTGAAATAAACAGTAACTGATCCAATAAGCTTTTAATGAAATAATTTTCAATCAAAAGTGACGAATTTTCCAATAAATTGGTTAAATATCACTCATTGAATTAGTAAAAAAAAATTGTATAGGTTATATTCTATCTAATTTTCTACTACAAGATAATTAAATTTAACTAACATTGATTCAATTATTGTTATTTGCTAACAATTAGTTAATTGGCAAAGCAAAAAGTAAGCTGTCAATTTTACTAGTTCGGATTTAGAGAGTTAATTGACAATATCTTGACTAAAAAATTTGTTTTCTGTTTGAGACTCGTCATAAGTGAATAAAAATAAAAGCTTTTTTTTTTCATAAAAAGTGTGGCATTTTAAAAGTGGTTTTCAGTTTTCAATTCAAATTATAACCTTTCTCTTAATTTTCAATATATTTTAATGTTTCGTTCAAATAATGTTTTTTCTAAATTTTTTCCTAATTCAAGTGCAAAGTGTTAAGTGCCATATATATTTTGGATTATCAAGAGATTACCGTGCAATGTGAATGAAGAAAGCAGGTAAATTATTGTTTTATGTAGCTAATTCAAAATTTGTTTGGAAGTCAATTTATCATTTTTATGAAATGATAAATTGAGTAAAACTTCTCAATGAGTAAAACTTCTCAACTTTTCAGATTCTGATGGACAGGAAGGAAGCTGGATGAAGCTGCCATCGCCTCGAAGAGGGAAACCCTCAAGTATTAAGTCCCTTTTAAAGTCCCTCTTGCCTCCGATCAATGCCGTAGGATAAATATCCGAAGACCGGCACGGTGGCAAGTTGTAATTTATAATAATTTTAATCACGTAGTGACCGTTAATTAATGTTTATGACATTAATTAGCGAATGATTTTTCACCATTTATTTATATTATTTCATAGATCAGGTGTAGGATTTTCTTGGTGCGCGTTATACTACCTTTTTTCTTTCAAAACTTGCTATCTCTTTCCTTGAAACTTTAAGAAAGATTTTATATAAAAAACTAAAATTAAAAAAACCTCGAAAAATGACGAATTAATATACATTTTTACAC
>JAUEJJ010000013.1:11810071-11839364 GCA_032164275.1 Synergus coniferae | reverse complement strand
CTTTAAGAAAGATTTTATATAAAAAACTAAAATTAAAAAAACCTCGAAAAATGACGAATTAATATACATTTTTACACTAAGAAAAGTATTTGCGAAAATGACGAATTAATATACATTTTTACACCAAGAAAAGTATTTGCGAACGGGATCCTGCGTATTGAAGGAAATCGGTAGAATGTTTTTTCCATAATTTGAATGATAGTCGTACTTTTCCTTCAATCCAAAGGAAACCCGTAGGTTATTATTTTTGAAAGTGATTATTCCAGCTTTGATTAAATAATATTGAATTAATAGTATGTACATTCCATTTGAAAATGCTTCTTTTTCTCTAGTAACATTTTTCTTTGTGTAAAATCCTAAAATGAAAATTCTTTCCAGGTCAATTTTAAAATAGATTTAAAATTCAAAAGAAACATTGCACTTTATTTATTAGCATCTAGCTCGTTAGCAAAATATAATTGCTAATCTTTAGTCTAGGATGTTTTTATTTCAATGTACACCGCTTTATTTTAATCAGGCGCAAAGTATACAAAGCATGTGTGTGAATGTGTATGTGTTCTGTATTTTGTTCGTAGTTTTGCGCCTGATTTTTATCAGTTTCTTATTTGAATGTTTCAGTATGAAATACCTACACTTGAATTTAAATAATTTTTCGTATTTGATGAAATTTAAGTTGTGTAATTCTTAACAATAATTATAAATAAACGATGTACATTTTCAGGATTTATGTGTGTGATATGTGTATGAGATGTGTATGAGAAATGCCCTAACGTGGCTTCAAGCTCAGGTGCAGGATGAGTCCCGGGACGTAATCCCTAGGTTTAGGAATTTATTGCACCGGGGCAGTATGAATGAGAACCGTGGAGTGATTTTGATTGAGTGTGTTGGAATGAATGATTTTTTAATTTTTAATTATATCTAGGGAAGCAGGTAATTTACTTCGGTATGAATGTTTATATTCATAAGTAGGTAGCATTGGGACTTAATATCTTCGAATTTGTGGAAAGATATCTTTTCCCAGATTATTGACACAATTGATGTTCCAAACATTGTTTACAAATGTTGTGCGACCTTAGAAAATCCTGCTACTTATTAAATATTTAAAAAATAGTATTTTCTAGGTCGATACATGTTAAAAATATTTAAATACATTTAACTACATATTAAACAAATTGACCCATTTTACAAGTATCGCCTCATTTTTACTAAATTCACTCAGTGTTGAAATAATTTAGCCCCTACCTCCCAAAAAATAACCCATTTTATGAATACATAATTTCCTATTTAAAACGACTTATCCATATCAAAAATATTAACCCATTTATAAAATGTGGCCCTAATTTAAAAATAATTTATCCGTACCCGCCAAAATTTGCAAAATTATACAAATCTTATCCCTTATTTTAAACATTTTAATGCAATGCGTAGTTAAATTTTTTGTGACTGGCATTTCACTTAATTTATATATTTTTGTTAATAATATGTAATTTTTCCAACAGGAATGAAATTTGAATTAGAGTGTGAGTAACATTTGTGGCTTTTCGTATTATTCCACACTCCGATAATTCAAATTACATATCAATAATACTCTTAATACATTTTCAGAAAATCGGGGCTGGTTTCATACAATCTATTGCGATGAGAAAGGTGGGTGTGATATCAAGAAACCTTTATAAAATTCAAAAATCTTCCCAAAAATTGTATAATTTTTAAAAAGAACTTTCAAAAAATTGAAAACATTTCAAAATATTTTAAAATCTTTCATAATATTTTTAAAACAGTATATTATGAGGACAACAGCTAAACTTCCAATGAAAATCTATATTGTTTATAAGGAGGAAACAAAAATGCATTTTCTAAAAATAGAATCCATATCAGCTGATTTTTTTTTAATTACAAGGTTGCAAACGTTTAAGATAGTATAAGAATGAAAAAAAATAGGAATAACTACAGTTAAAAATTAATCTACATCTACAATCAAGAACTAACACCTATCAATAACTTAGGTACATTTCAAAAATCTTACTTCTGCAGGCTCCTTTTTTATTTTACAAATTATTTTTCATTGGAAAATAGTAGTTAAACATACTACATAAATACAAACTTTAATTTTTTTCTATATTTTGTGTTCAATATGCCAATCAACAAAAAGAAACAAAAAGAATTACATCGATTATATTTGACATTTAGAGGTTATGGGGCTTTCCTATTCTTCCGAATTTCTCATTTTTCCAAGAGATGTGTTGCGTTATTTATAAAGATCCTAAATTTAATCCTATTCTTCATAATTTGAGTGTCAAAATCTATTTAAAAACCCAATTTATCACTTTTATAGCTTGCGGTAGTGTATAAAAAGATTTGAGGTTATGTTATTCAGTTCCAAAAAATGACAACATTTAAAGTACGGAAAAATCTAATTGGTAAATGGGGTAAATGGATTACCTTCAAAGTTTCTATCCTTTTAAATTTATTGCACTTAGGAACCAATTAGATGCAAAATGAGTACACATATTAAAATTAAATCCATTAAATTAACACTTATTCACTCTCATATGACATTTTACTGTCAGAACATCTCAATGGGGGAGTTTTTGGTAGGTTTGGTAATATCCGACATGTTTTTGATCATAAACAATCATAAAATCACGTGATGATGTTCAGTTACACACTCAACGTCCACAATTGTCACCACCGCCAAACCACCTCACAATTCACATAACACATTTGGTACTTCCTGGTACTTCCAAACTTCCTTACTCAACTGCGATTCTGCGAATTTAGTGCGAATGCGTTGCGTGGCGTTGCGGTTGCGCCGGTTGCGCTCATGATCCAACCATGGTCCATGATCCAACCAGATGGTCTGATCCTGATCATGGTTGCGCTCGTTGCGCTGTTGGCTTCTATTTTGGCGCGAAATTTAAAATTCTAAAACGCAATACGTAATGCGTATGTGCATAAGTCAGTATGGGTTAGGTGTACTGTGTCATTTGTGAGCGAGGAATTTGGTGGCATTTATGAGCGGCTCTGTTTTATTTTGGGTGGTATCAAAGTGGTATTTGCGGGCGTTGAGTGTATCAACAATCAGAATCTCCAACAGCTAACGCTCTCTACAAACTAATACAATTAATTACCCACTTTTTATCACTTTTTTTTATATGCAATTTAATTTATATAATCGGTAAAGAAAATAACTGCGTGACCGTCTATTTACAAGCAGAATTTATAGGATCGTACGTATAATTCAAAGCACCCCGGATCACCCCGGATTACAGAGAAAAGAATTTTAAATAGCTTAGACTTTAAGAATAATAAACAAGTTAAAACGGACTTTCAAAATTTTAAATATAAAACTTCAGTCTTAAAATAAATCCAAGAACTTAAAAAAATTTTCACCGAATGGATGAAACTATTGTAAATTAGGCTTAATTAATATTGAGTGTGATAGTCTTTCAATTTATAAAAACAAGCAATATTTTATTTGATTAAAAACTGTAAACAAAAAGTAAACGTACACTGCTTGGTAATATTTAGTTCACAATATCTTTGAAAATATAGTAAACATGACAAATTCATTTCGAATTTATATATAGATATCAAAAGACTCAAAAATCATTAAAAAATCAAAGACGTGACTTTTTTAATTGAAAATAAACCACCCCTCTATTTTCCACACCTGTAATGGGAGAAAGAGGGAGTGTGTACAATCAACAGAACAGCTTTGTCTGACGTCAGAGCTCGTCGTGGACCGGACAGTCTGTGATGAGCGTGATGAGTTTAGTTTTAAAAACAAGAAGCCGGCCTTCGTTCGCTCGTCGCGATCGTGTTTTGTCTTAAACAAAAATTTAAAAGGACTATCTTGCAAGTGCTATTTCTCAGTTTAAGGGTGCAAAACTTCGTAGTTTTTGGGAGTAAAGGCGAGTCCTTGGCATCGTGCACGCGGTGTGTTTGTTCCGTGCGTAAAAAATGGACGCCCTGCGTGAGCAGGTGATGATCAATCAATTCATGCTTGCAGCGGGCTGCGCTCGTGAACAGGCCAAACAATTATTACAGGCAGCTCATTGGCAATTTGAGGTGAGAACGAGACATTCTTCATCGAAAAACGTTTCCTCAATTTATGTGTGTTGCTTTTCTTGCTCACATTTTACGTATAAACAAAGCAAGGAAAATGGCCGTTTAAGCGGCACGTCGCGACTTCCATCGTGTTTTCAGTAAAGTTTCGCAGTGTTGGGTAACAAAGTTGAGTTGAATAATGCGCACGGCCCTGTAGTCTGTACCTCCTTTGTTTACAAAACCTGTCAATCGAACGTCATGCACCGATGTGCGCAATACAAGTGTCTATTTTCAATGCTTTAAGTCAATGAGGATCTACGTTACTCATGTTTACGAGCCCCATTCATAAAAATCGTAGATTGTTTTCAATTAGAAAGATTGTTGACGAGAGCTTTTAGGGAATTTTTTAAGAGGGTTTGGTTTGGTTTAATTAGTTTTTGAGCTGTGAGTAAACTCCACTGACAAATTTCATTCATGAGAATCGAATTCTTCGCGGTTGTAGAAGACTTGTTTGTCAACACACGTGTCACCTTGAAGTGGTATTGTTTTGCTGTAGACTGTAGAGCATTGGCATTTTACAGGATTCCTGGGCTTTTTAACTTTTATGGTTTGAGAAAAATGGGAATTAATGTTTTTTTTTTCTGATGAGTGGACTTGGACTTTATTCGTTTTTAGGCAATTTTAAATTAATTCTTTTAGGTTATTATTTTTAATTGTTTTTATAATTATTTAACATATTCATAATTTTTTAAAGTAATTTACATAATTTGAAAATAAGCTTTTTTTTTTAATTTGCTTCTACTTAAGAAAAATACTTTCGAGATTTTGTAGAAAAAAATTCATACATAAGTATTTCAAATTTGGATTTATATTTTAATTCTTGATTTTTTATTTATTTTTTATTAGATTAAATTTTCTATTCTTACGGTTCTTTAAGGTCAAAACATGATGTATAAAATACTCAGGTAATTTACATTCTCAGATTGTAAAGTATATTTCTTTATCAAAGTTCGTAATCAATAATCATTAATTAACATTTTTTTTCATAAACCAACAACTAGCTGCAGTCTTTTTAAAAATTATATTATGTTCTGTGTTCTTTGATTAATGATTACCATTTTCTTATAATAATAAAAAATTTCCAACAAGTTTCAGAATTCTTGAAAGTCCTGTTTGCAAAGATCAAGAGACTAAAATATTCGATAAGAGAATGTCTGTCAACTTTTTGTCCAATGTTAAGTGCCATAATTACACGGTTGAACATTTGTTTCAGTTTGGAAATACATAACATGACAAGATTATTTCAATTAAAAAAGTTAATACGAATATTATGAATAACAGTTACCTTATAGTCCAAAATTAAAATTCTCTAGAGATGAAATAAAGAAAAATATTTATTAATTAAACCTGGTTTTCAAAGACCGATAAGTCAGTGACAACAGAGAGGTGATAAAAATCGCTCAAACGTAATAAAAATTTACAGATCTTTGTCTCGATCTGTGGTTGTGAGACCTTTAAATGCATTTGCAACATTGTGTAGCATTTACAGTTTTATTATCTAATAAGTGGGGAATCCCACTGTGAACTCGCGAGCCACAAAGCCATTGCAGTAGCCATCAAACAAGAAATTTGACTTTCAAATTAATTCCAGGGTGACGCGATCGATCGGATTTCGAATTTCTTCTTATAAAGACATCCAAGATAAAGTCGGCCATATGTTCCTGAGAATGGCTGTTTCCATCTCGTTGCAAATTACTGCAAGAGACAACAAAATCGATTGCCGCATATCCGAGTATTGAAATCTGCTGATAAATAGAAAACTCATCTGCATTGAGTATGCGTCGTTTTTACAATTCAATTTTCTTTCTATGTTTAGAAATCTCATGTATTCCCCACGCAAAGAGAAAACAAAGCTTAGGAAAATTAAATTAAAAACTTCCGTTATAATCAGAATAGTTTTTAGTATATTTTTTTCTTAACTTCGAGATTGTTTCGCTTTATTAGAGTTTTTTAATTTAAAAAATTTTAATATGCTTTAGAAATAGATCTAATTGAATAATTGTTTACTAAGTACATTAATATTTAAATTTGTAGGCTTTGAAAATTATAATTTTGTAAATAATTGTATTTTTTACGTATAAATTCGCTCTAAGCCGTTATTAGTTTCATAAACACACAATGTTTGGTAAATTAGTATGAAAAAAGAGCGTTACGTAGACAACTTTTTATATAGAGATAAACCATTTGGCAAATAGAAGTACATGTGCAAATTGAAATCTATAAGTAAATTTAAAAAAAGACAAGACATTTACTGTACTGTGATTCACTACTGTTATGATTCATTATTATTGTTATTGTTATGATTCGGAATAAAATTTTATCATTTTTTTTTATCAATGTTTTAAGAATTTTAAAAGATAGTCTCCAAATTTTAATTCAAAACGTTCACAACGTTTTAATTGTATGGTGCACACGGTAAAGATTTGCAAGAGTTCTAAAGTTACATCCAGGATGTTCGGAACAAGAGCAATAGTGTTTCAACATTATTCACATATTATTGCAGTACTTCAAAGTGCATGGAGAGAAAAAGTGTTGCTCGTAAAATTATGACTCAGCAAACTTTCTCTGCATCCCTTCTCTTCTGGTGTGATAACAGCTAATATGTTTAACAACAGATTACAAAATACCTTCTAATGATCAAAAGCAGAAGGATCTTCTTTCCTCTCTAATTCTGCGTCACTTTTTAAAGCAAATTTTATTGCAGAAAGTATTTATTCACAGTTTGGAATTTAAGTATCTGCTTATATAGGGTAACAAAATTTTTTGAGAGAAATAATATTTAATTCGTTTTAAGAAAACAGTGTGAAATCACAGTACAAACATTCCTGATGACGATGGGTTTTCCCACGGTAACTCCCTTAAGTTAAACATTTTCAGGGAATCACCATTAAGCAAGTAAAATAGCTCTAAAACGTTTTACCTAAGCTTGCCACATGTTCATTGTTTATAAATTCGAATTGTACGATAAAAATCATTAGATTGCTCAGTCATTAAGTTTTCTCAGCATAACTGTTCAACAGACGTTGCAGGTTTCCTCGTCATTTAGTCGTTCTTTACAATTCTTGGGAATAATCAGCAAAAGTAAAGAAAAAGTATCTTTCAATGTTGCCTCTATCTTCAGAGACATCTGACAATAATTAATTTGCAGATAAAGTATAATAAATTGATATATAGACTTGAAACTACTGTTATTTAAATGTAAATATAACTGTTTTAATCAATATCTGTTAATTCATCATATTTCCGTGATTAATAAATTAAATATGTCAATTCAATTGAATGAAATAGATTTCAATCTAAATCGAAAAGTTGTTTGGGGAGAATTTTGAAACGTTATTTTAAGAAATTATTAATTTTTATTTTTTAAGAAACGTTATTTATTTACTTGTATTATTTGAATAGACTTAAGGGTGTTGAATATTAGTTCTAATCACAAAACACAATTTCTCCATTTTACTCAACTTAAATTTAATTTAAAATTATATTTTATTTTGCTCTCTACGTAGACTTCTGTTTAAAAAATGAGTATCATCACAGAGAGAAAAAATATGTAATCACAATGTCTCTTAAGTAAAATGAAGAGATCGAATTTTGGGGATAACATGTAGGTCCAACACCCTCAATTAATAATTAAAAACAAATTCTTATGTTTTATTATTTCTTTTGCAGACTGCTCTCAGTATATTTTTCCAAGAGGCAGCGATACCCTCGTGCGCACACGGGCCTCCTGGTACGCACTTTGGACAGGTGAGTTTTAAAAAACTTGTAAAATCATCACTCGCTTCTTCTCTTTAAACGTTCTAAATTTGCCCAACCATACCCAATCAATACCAGCTATTCTCGCCAAACTATTTCTGTGACGTGATTTCCGCTCTAAACTTGAGACTCAAAACGACCATAACACGATCTACATACATTCATACCACGTGTGTCCATTTTTCCAATACTTATTCCCATTGCATATTGAAAATAATTTACATAGAATTTAAATAATTTCTACTATGTACGATTATATTTTGATCTATATGCAATATTTCAACTTTCAACATGTTCTTATCTAAAATATAAATCTCATTATATTCATCAATTATTAGAATCAGAGATCTTTTTCTCTATAGATGCATTCCTTTTTCAAATAGAAGTCTGGTTATTTAAAAAGTGTGTAAGGAGTGAAAAAATATTTAATTTTAATAATTGTCGAGTAAAATGGTGAGATTTAACTTTGAGGTCAGAATTTGGAACTCTTAAAAACTTCAAATTTTAAATTCTTGGTTGAGATACAAATTGAACTAAACTTAAGTAATATTTATCTACTATAAATAACCATATAATGTATTATTGGAAAATTGTCTCAATAACGGAATCAACTTCCTATTTTCAGATATACGTCCTCATTTCGTTAAATACGGTTAGTGAGAAACAACAACAATTCACGATTGTATCTTGACTTGCCCTAGGCATGATTCCAAAAATTTTGCCTAGAATTCAAATTTTTGGAATGGTGCCTGGTTTTGACTCTGTCGAAGTATCAAAGTCTCCTTTTTTCATTATCAATCCTTGGCTGTGTAATTAAGAAAGATAGCGCTATAATCATCATAATTCTAAATGACGAGACCGAACGCGCGCTCCGCGCGTTTGTTTAATTTCATTTAAATCTTTTAAAATACAGATTTAAAATTTCCCGCGTCACGAGCGATTATCGATATACGCCGCGTCACGACTTCGATTTGACCAATAAGGAATAAGCGTTACGTTACTAATCTTATCAATGCCATGATGTTTTTTTATAATAGGACTGCTGAATAAATATGAAAATGGAAGCACTCGAGCGGAAAATTTGCAACGACATTGTTGCAAGATGGCAAGAAATTTCCTCACTTTATTATAACCTTTTATGCGGAGGTGGAAACTGTTGGGGGAAATTAACGTTCAAGAGTGACGCAATTATAATTCTCTGGCTGGTTCGAAGCCATTCTGGGGTAAAAAGCAGCTCACTGGGAAGCAAAACGTCCCCTAAACTCAAGTTGCTCTCGCGGATATGAGAAAATCGATGGCGCATGTTTGACCCTGAAACTTTCCATCCCTTTTTTTCATTGTTTACTCTAGATATTTTTTTCCTAACAAAAAAATTCGTGAATCAAGATTTCTTAAATTACTTTAATTCTATTCTCTTTTATAGAATGTTCGATAGAATTTTTATTAAAAAGAAATTTGTTCTAAAGGTTTACGAAAGTTGCTTCCTTCTTTTGGACAAAATAATTTTCGTGACATTCAGTTGAGGTGAAAACGTCCAGAACTTTATTTTATTGTTTTCTTTTTTTTTTTCTTTTTTTTTTGGTGATCATAACAAGAATAAAAACAAAAATAATGCTATGCTTTTGACGTAATAATACTGACTATAAGACAATACAATAAAAAATTGTTCTTATCGGATTCCAAACAATGAATTACAAATTTGTAAATGATAAAATTGGTGTCAATATACCATTTTTAATTTAGATTAGATATACATTTGCTATCCATCGAATAAGAATGACTTCCAATAAATTCGAGGAAAATGCGAAAATTTATTAAAAGAGATTCCTTCAGGTCAGCTTAATTTAAAACGTGAGTTTTCACACTTCTTAATTGACTGAAGTTTTATTTGGTTAAGATAAACGATCAAACTTATTTGGGTACGTTACACACAAGGTCAAACCAGTCCATTCTTAAAAACGTCAGAGTGAGTTGGAAGAGTTGAATATGTAACTAAAAATAGAGAAATGCGTCGTGACATTAATACACTTTATTTAAATTTGACTGCTCTTTTTGCGTAAACAATTTTCTTATTTAATTTTTTCGTTTAAATTGAGATTATTTATAATAAAAAAAATACTTATGTGTTTTAAATGCTTTACTTTAGTAAACAGTGCTTTAAAAAAGCAGCAATTTTACATTTGCCACTTAAAGAGGGTTCTAGATATCATAATCTTCAACCTTTTTTTAAACATCTTTCTTTATTAAAAAATGTACTTCATTCGTGAATGACACAGAAAAAGAATTCATAATAGTTTGTTTATGTAAAAGAGCACTAATCTAGATATTACCACCTCTAATAAAAGTTGTAAATACATAGTGTCAATTTTTTGTGCTAGTATCACGCGACCACATAACAAATGACTTTTTGAACTTTGAGTACTGCAACATGTATAAGATTAAATTTGCCCTTGTCTACATCTTTTGTAACTAGATTCAGAAACTATCAGAAAATATAACTCACAGGACCAAAAGAGTTCATGTAAACAATATTCCAATATCTTGATTTAAAATTGCAACGAAAAAATACTACATATGCAATTGAATGAAACGATATGAATTGGAGGTGACTTTAAATTCTCCCTCTCAAAACATATTACAAACTACAATCATATAAGTGATTGTTATTACCGTTGGAGCCAGACTAACCATTCACTTTTCTTGTTCCTCAAGTGCATATAAACTTTCAAATTTATCGCTATTTGCTCAGCAGTGCATACAGTCTCCTCGTGTCCTTAACTTTCAATAATTTGGCACAAACTAGAAAATTGAAATACGTTGAAGTTTCAAGTATTTACCAACAAAGTGATACCCGAAGTGATATCGTAGCAAATTGCACACTACCTACATATGCATAGTGAAGGATTGTAATTTACATTGTAGTAGCAAACGCTTGCACTTTGCCCAGGAGCCTTTGAGTGTGTTTAGCAACTTTCTCAAGCGATTGATTAGATTAAAATGGATTCAGAATCAAGGGAAACGTAAACTTCAAATTAATCGCCTTGCTGCTAGAGAGCTAAAGCAAACAAACTCATGCTTCCTTTCCCGAAGAGAAAAACCGAGTTTCCAAAAATAATTTTACTTTAGCACAATATCAGACGAGAAGCAGATGTGTCTAGGTTGAGAAAACTGTTTTGCTCGATCAACAAAAACTTTGTTGGCTAATAATCGGTAGTTTTACATTTTAATGCTTAAGAATTTCGAAAATTTGAGGGGAATCGAACGCACAACGCAAGTCAATAATATTTATTCAGTTATCACAGATCGTCAATCGGTTACTTTTTTTAACCCATTTTGAATTTTTTTTTTTACCTATTTCCGAAGTTCCTTGAATTGTTTAGTATCTCTGTTCTGTTTATTTAAATTTGTTTAAATTTGATGTCACTTATTTCTTACTTATTCTTTTATAGGTGTAGAGCACGGTCGTATATATAGACGATCGTGGTGTAGAGCGAGGTGCCCTACCTTGGGTGGGGGGGGGGCTACAAGCGCCCAGGCTACTCAGCAAAATTATTTGTTTGGCTCAACAAAAGAATTTGCTGGGACATTAAAAAATATTGTTATAGCAACAAAAATTTGGTTGCAACAAGAGAAGCTCAAGAAATTAATTTTGTTACCATTGTTACATTTTTTTCTCAGTGTACTCATTTCTTTCGCTTGAGGAGAGCTCTCTTTTCTTTTTTTCTTTTTTGTGGCGTTGTGTAATGTATAAAAATATTCGCGCAATATTTCTTGTATTGATAATCCTGAACGAAGTGAAAGGAGAATTTTATTAGAAACTAAAGTGGCTTCTAGAGAAAAAATATTCAAACAACTTCGGAAGGCTAAATTAGTACCTAGTTTTAACTATTAGTTGATGATAAAAATGCTTACTAAAGTGAATTAGTAAACGAATCGGCACTATTTCATTAGTAATTTTTTACTAATTCGGATTGAGAGAGTAAATATTTCGGATTCTTGTGAAACTAGTGATAATCTTTGCTTGGTAACAAAGACGGAGAACCACTGTCAGTAGACAGAAGCTAGGCGGATTACTATTCTTGTCGGAGGCATTCCGATAAGTCGTGTGCCAAATCCCCACACAACTCGCGACCATACATCGTATTCACGCAACGATCCTATATAGGATGAATTCTTTTCTCTTGTCTTCTCACAACGTGCCTCATACAATTTATATCGCTCTTTATATAAATGAAATAATATGGTTGGCTGGGAAAACCAAAACAAATATTATAATTAGATATTTTTTCGCTCTATAGCGCTTTTCTTTTTTGAACTAGAAGTTTGCCTATAGAGCGAAAAAACATCTAATTATAACATTTGATGAGTAAAATGAGGAAGTCGAATTTAGAGTTTAGAGCTTGGATCCAACATCCTTAACAACTCTTTTAACCTATTAAAAATGTCGTTAAATTCAGTATTTGTTCAGAGGCAAAATGTAAGAAGCAATCTCAAAAATTTTTATTGTAGTATATAACTTAAGAACTCTTTTGCTCCCAGCAGACTTTATTGAAGTCTCGGTTAAAGTGCTACCTTATTTACATGATCCATTTTATAATAGATGTATTATCTTTAGATACATTAATAGAAATTTTCTTATATTAAAGAGTCTTTCAATTGTCAGAAAACATTTCTCATTCTTTATTTCAGATTCCAAGCACTAAATTGCATTAAAGTAAATTCATTGACCTATAATAGTTATGCTTAAATTATGCAATCACGACATATCAGTTTAAACAACGAGTTAACGCCTGACAAAGTATGGAGACTCTTAGACGATTGCGGAAGTATTGTCGACGTAACATAATCGGGCCATAAGTACATTGTCCATTGTCCATTATTTACTTGCAGATTAGATCCATTATATTGAGATATATAGTCTAATATTTAAAGCAAATTTCGCTAAAATAGGAACAAAAAAATAACATCAAACATATTACAAATACATATTACAATATTAACCAGAAATAATTGAATGTTTTTACAATTTAATACATTATTTCGTCTTTAATCCAAATTGTTCGATTTGGAACAATTTACATTCGAGTTTAGAATGCTTAAGACGGGCTGCTTAAGAATTAAAAATCTGTATATGTATTATACATTGTTGCAGACTATACTTTGTCTACATGAGGAATTCACGTTTATGCTACTGATGAAGACAAGAAAGGTCATTATTTTTTTGACAGACTCGTTTTTAAAGTCCTAATGACACGATAGCAGGTCCATTAAGCTAGCACCTCCACAAACGACTTTCAAAATTCTGTATACGTCATAATTTTGGGCATTTTTTGGGCTTTTTTTGGGCACCAATAGACATTTTTGGGCTCCTATCCTTTTTTCAAAAAATCAATTTTGCTGTGGAGGTGCTATAGCTTACAAGCTAGCACCTCCAACGTCTAAAATTAGAAATAAAAGAAAAATTCAATTGTGCCATAATTTTGGGCTTTTTTTTGGGCTCCTGAATTCCGTAAAAATCGACTCTCCAAAAGCAACCCTTAAGTTCCAAAATCAATCCGCATTACAGAACTTATATTTTTCAAAATTTCAAGGACATTGTATTTTTGGGCTTATTTTGGGCTTTTGAATTCCACAAAATTTAACTTTCAAAAAACAACCCTTAGGTTCCATGTTCTAAACTCAACCCAACTTGACCCCTTCGTTGACACTCAGATATGACTTTGCTGAAAAATAATTTATTCTAACTTTTTGCAACAGAAATAGAGTTTCTGATTTTTGGGCACCTCAAAACAACCAACTATGATTTTTGGGCTCCATCCCTTCATGCCCAAATCTACCCCCTTGCTGCCGCTCAAATATATGACTTTGCTGAAAATAGTTTTTTTTTTTTTTAATTTTTGCAACGGAAATAGAGTCTCTGATTTTTGGGCTCCTCAAAAATACCAACTCTAATTTTTTGGCTTCATCGCTTCATCCAAAAAACTATCCCAATTGCAAAGTCGCTTTGGTAGCTTAAGGGCATATGTAGAAATTACCAGAAGTGCAAATATTGTTTACTCTATTTTTGATCAAGTAGTCCATATATCCCCTTCGTTTGATGTTGAAAAAATATTTATTATTGTGAAAGTAAAGTTTGGTAAATTAAGATTAACAGTAATGATGTTCCATTAGTTTTTTTGATGAACGCAGAAAACTAAGTAAACTAAGTTTGCTCTTGTGGTAACTATCACATTTCGGTTTACAGAGTCCATAAATTTAACACCCGTTTTTTTATATATATGATTGACCATGCTAGTTCATAGAAAATAGAATACAGTAATTTATTTGGCAATTTTTACAAATATTATTTTTTACATTGAGAATATAACAAATGTGGTGTAGCCGTTCGTTTTTTTGATATTTTTTTTGCTTTTTCACTAAGATCGTTGTATTCAACCCAGTCTTCATTTCTTCGTAAGCATATAGCGGTGTAGTGGCCGATGTTGAGATTATCGTCAGTCCTTCTTGTTAGAGGTTGGTAAAAATTAAACGTGCTAGACTTAAGGGTTTAAAGAAATACGATTTAAAAAAAAAATATATATATATATAAGATGTATAGCTGGTCAAAAAGACTCTGAGTGGCATGAAGGGATGGAGCCCAAAAATCATAGTTGGTTGTTTTGAGGAGCCCAAAAATCAGAAACTCTATTTCTGTTGCAAAAAGTTAGAATAAATTATTTTTCAGCAAAGTCATATCTGAGTGGCAGCAAGGGGGTAGATTTGGGCATGAAGGAGTGGAGCCCAAAAATCAGGGATGGTATTTTTGAGAAGCTCAAAAATCCGTTGCGAAAATTTAGAAATAATAATTTTTCAGCAATGTTATGTCTAGATGGTCGAATTGGATTGAGTTTGGAACCTGAGGGTTGTTTTTTGAAAGTTAAATTTTGTGGAATTCAAAAGCCCAAAATAAGCCCAAAAATACTATGTCCTTGAAATTTTGAAAAATATAAGTTCTGTAATGGGGGTTGATTTTGGAACTTAAGTGTTGCTTTTGGAGAATCGATTTTTACGGAATTCAGGAGCCCAAAAAGACCAAAATTATGGCACAATTGAATTTTTTTTTATTTCTAATTTTAGACGTTGGCTAGGTGCTAGCTTTAATGTAAGCTAGCACCTCCACAGTAAAATTGATTTTTTGTAAAAAGGATAGGAGCCCAGAAATTTTTATTGGTTCCTAAAAAAAGCCCCCAAAAAAAAACCCAAAATTATGACGTATACAGAATTTTGAAATTCGTTTGTGGAGGTGCTAGCTTAATAGAAAAAAGAGGCTCAACAATATACGTTATTTATTCCAGAATTTCGTACTGGGACTCCCAGTGCCAGTGCTGAACATTGTTTACCTTTTAAGTGGCCTCTGTCGTTCAATACTTTGCTAGTTGTATACCGGCAAAATAGAAGAGTCACGTATGCGATGTACACATTCTATTGTGTACAGCGAGTACTGTATCTATCCACCTGACTCTGACGTCAGGAGCAAAGAAGAGGTTGAACGACCTTTATATACTACTTACCAGACTGTACTCTCTGGTTTGTTACATTCGTTCAAACTCTGGATACAGGCTCATTCCACCCACTATCTACTTGCCAGGTTACAGTCCACGGTCAAATTACTGTCAGATTACATCAGCAGTGAATCGTCGATTACCGGAAGGCCTTTTTTACAGCAATTTTCTTCAGGTCATATAATTATGCAACTTTAGTATTACAGTTCTTTGATAAAAAAAAAAAAAAAAAAAAAAAAACATATAAAGGGACTTAGATGATTGAAAAGGGTAGAAAGGGATTATAAGACGGTTAAAGGAGAGAGAAAATGAAAACGAGAAACAAAGGATTTGTTGTACAGAAAATCCAGTATTCTAGACGAGTCTTTGATTTCGTACATCGATTTATTTTACATGCATTTTTTCACGCTTCAAGATAGGATTTTTTTTTTATACTTAAAACTTGAAAACGACTGTTTCAATTTGACTTTATAGCTCTTATTACAGCTAAGATTACAGCGAGTCGGTTTTCGCTTCATAGATAAAAAGACGATAAATAAACAAGACATGACACTTGTCATAAAGTTCAGTTGAAATAGCATAAAGCGTGTTATGTAAACTGAATGTTATGCCAACTGTGTGTTAAACAAACTTATTATCTTTTTATGTCAATAAGATCTTTCAAATATTAATTTAGATCTTCTTGATTTCCTACATATTCTATGAATTGAATGAAAAAAGTTATATTTACTTCAGGAGTTGCTCATTTTTCGAAATTAATCGATTTTATTTTAGAATTCTTGTCAGAGATCTAGAATTTAGATGCTAAATTTGAGATTCTATGTATGAAATTAAGGTCAAGGCAATAAAAAATAAAAGACGCCTCTAACAAACAAGAGAAACTAAAAAAGACAATGTTAAAAATAAGTATGATAATAATTCTTTTCTACTTCAACTCATCGTACTGAAGGAAAAATAATTTTGAAATATAAATTTAGCTTTGAATTCTGGAAATTTTCTTTTAAAATACATCTAAAGTTTCATTTTTACTAGTTGAATAGTTCTCAGATTTTGTTAAAAGTTAAAAAAGAAAATGGATTTAGTTTTTTACAAATTAGTCTTTCAATTATGAAACTTTCAATCACATTATAAGGCAAACACGCATGTATAAATAAACATCTAATCATACAGGAAGTAAATCACTTTCTCTAAAAGCAATCTGGTAATGAGACAGAGTAGGGATAATAACTTTAATCATGCAAATTTAGCAGGAAAAAATTATTTAAAATAATTTACTTTCTTGTATCCCTTTAATAAATCAATCTCACCGTTAATTTAAAAAAAAAAAACATTTTTTTCCGTTAAAGTTAAATCACCGTAAAAGTTAGAGATTTTCATTTTTATTTTGCGCTTCTAAATATTTATAAATTTCTTTGTTTCAGATCACTCCATGCAATACTCCAGCTACGCCTCCAAATTTTCCTGACGCACTTCTAGCGTTCTCCAAAATGTCGGCAGGAGAAAAAACGCCCTTGGGTAAGCAATTTTTTTCAATCGCGGATCGTAAGATTTGTTGATTCAAGCTGATATTAATTTGACTGGCCTAGATATTAGAAAAACGTGTGATTAACGTGACTTGATAAATATTGATAAAAGGTGTGATCTCACGTTATTTCTGGATTCATGATGAAACAAATAAGTCGATTTATACATTACTTCGAATCTTCCTAAAGTAGTGATTAACCTTTAGTCTGTAGCTCGAAAAAGAAGTTATGAAATTGAAGTTCTCTTATATTTTTTTTTAACGTACAGAAATCTTTAGTTTAACAAGATTGTAATGTTTCCAAACGTGAACAACTGAATATTTTCACAGCAGTCACATTCACCCACTGAACATTCGATGATTCATTATTAACTCTAGTCACGCCAACCTCTGCATAATTTCCTAAGAGTGTTTACTATATGCCTACAAATCGATAATTTGATTATGGAAAAATTGAAACATGAATTGAATGTTAAATCACGGGCAGAAAATTTTCTCATTGGCATGTATATCTCTTTTGTTGAAATTTATTCTAGAGGCAACTTTACAGTTCCGTGGTTGGAGAAAATATATCATTTATAGAGAATATGTTAAGTTCTTTTCTTAGAACTCAAATCTCGACTTTCATTTTATAATTTTTTTATCTTTTAATGCAATTTGTCTGCAACCTTTATTTTAAAAACGCTTGGTCATGTATAATGCCATTTTAATGGGCAAATTAGTTCCATCGACTAAAAAAATTGTGGGAAATACTTTTTTATCTACCTCGTCGTTCCATTCTCACCAAGTATTGATTCCTTGCAAGAAGTGGGTTTAAAAGAGAAAAACATGTTTACAATCGTACCGATTGGAAGTTCAGGTCTCAGGATTTTTATAGGAGAACTTTCTTTTATTAAATCTCAGAAGAGATGGCTTTTTATTTTATTAAAATAATTTTTACGTACCTATTTTCTAATTTTAAGCATTTTCCAGTTTTTGCAAAATAATTATATACTGGATAAGAAAATGGGAAAGTAAAGTTTATTGAAAGTATCGTAACATCTTCCTGACTACATAAGTAGATTATACAACGAGTAGCTGTTTGACTCGAGCAGAGCAATAACAAATATTGGTAACACGAAAGTTTGTTGGTAAGTGCCATTTTACGAGATTGCGCCATCATGTAATTTCCACTTACGACTTCTAATATGACCGTCATTCATATCTCTAGCCTTTTCCATGTGTGGGTTCGTTAACGTGTTCCTCTTCCGTTTATAAAAGTTGGCCTTTGCGTAATGAAATTCGTTTAAGGATTACTACAAGTTCGAGGCGTTTTAATTAAATATTGACACGAGATACAACGTTCTCTATATCTCTATAAGATAAACAAGTCGCTTTTTGAATCTATAAAGCTAAACCCTAATAAATTTATCCATTTGAAAATATAAAAAGTAAGTTTTAAGTTAATAAACTAGAATCTTTTTTAAATTTATTGAAATTGATCTAGTTGTTCTAATTTCGATATTTTTGTAATTCCAGGAATGTCCCCAAGTCAAAATGGTCATATGTCTCAGCAACAACAACAGCAGCAACCAGCGACACAGCATCATGCAGGCAGGTGTAGTGTCTCCGGTAGCACACAACAGCAAACTCAAACTCAACAGCAATTCGGCCTGGGCGAGCCGCAGAGATAAAGAATGCTGCACTTTGCCTTTGCACTATGCAATTCATCAATCGCAGGAAGGTTATTGCAATGGCGTGTCCCAATAGAAACGAACGAAGCATCGATGGACCTTAAATGCTGACAATATTCTAAGGATAATGCCTAACTGACGACGTCCGCATAGTCTTTCAAATCGGAAACCAAGGCAAAAGTCATCCTTTCGATCGCTGTTTCTGTTCTTGGCCATGATCCGCAGATGATTATATGTCTATAGATATTTTTATTTAAGGTCCTCGCATCAAAAAGTTCAAGGGGACCCAAGCTGGCCAACAAGTTGTTTCGAGTGCCCAAAGGCTGTAGTTTCTTAACGAATGAAAGACAGTTTAGCGGTATCGTTAGCAATTAAATAGTACGACGCGTCCAGTTACTTTTGAACCAATTACAAATCACTGCTTCAACATGTATTTGTTGTTCTATCGAAAACTTGCCGTGTTTTTGTTTTAATGAAAAAACGATGGTTATGTCGACGATTACAAGCGAGAGAAAAAGTATTTTCTTTTTCACAAAGCTGAGAATTTCAAGGTTGAAGAGGCTCGTCGAGGACTTCGTCGAACCCGCCGCTACATTTTATCGACTGAACCTCGACAAAGTTAGGTAGGGAAGCACATGTCCTTATCCACGCACATGGCGAGATTAGGCTGTGTTAAAAAACGATTCGGACCGGAAAAATGAGAGCGACAAGTTTCGCTGAATAGTGTCATAACTCTAATGATTATTACTTATGAAAATGTATTTTAAGTGACT
Organism: Synergus coniferae; assembly: GCA_032164275.1. Taxonomy (NCBI): domain Eukaryota; kingdom Metazoa; phylum Arthropoda; class Insecta; order Hymenoptera; family Cynipidae; genus Synergus; species Synergus coniferae. Next base: position 11,819,989 of record JAUEJJ010000013.1, on the reverse strand, counting down.
ACAATAGTCTCCGTAGTCACAGTCTCGGAGGAGAGATAAATATTGGAACTTTAAAGAACAGGCTATTCAATTTAACTTCTCAACCCGATGGCCACACATATTACGAACTCTGTCTACTACCTATTTTATGAATCTAAATTCAAGCGACGAAGGTCCGGATCTCTTGTAGAAGTTCTATTTATCGACTGGACGGACTTATTTTCGTCTTATCGATCTCGGTGTTATACGTTCAATCATGTGGCGTCATTCTCGGACAATAATCCTTGAATATCCTGTTTTCCTTCTACGAAAATATTATCTCTGTACACTAGTAGCATAGCGATAAAAAAAAATTCGTACACGGAATGAAATTACAGCTGTCTGATGAAAATTGTAATCGAACCGGGGATATTCAATTTAATTGAATACAGAATTTAGTATCTGTTTCAATGAGAGATTGAGGCATCACAGAAACATAGGATATGTTTTTTGTCCCTCAAAAAAAAAAAAAAAAACATGAAATACCTAATGTCGATATGGTAAGAAATCATGTTATTGTGCAAATAGTCGAGGTGGAACTGAATGTGAGTTCTTACAAATTCATTATTTACAGAATATTGCCGGTTCGTTTTACATGACAGTTATCATTCAGCTACATTTTTTTCCGTGTATCTCTTCGTTGCGCACTTCACAATTTTAAAAAGCGCAGAGAATTATTTTGTCATTAAAATTAACGCTATGTATCGTTGGTGAAGCCAAAAACTTTGTCCCAAGGACAAAGTAGAGTGATTAGTGATTTTGAGCGTTTTCTTATTCCTATATTGGACCAGTGTGGTGTAAAGAAATCATATGCTTCATTTTGGAGAGAATGTGTACAGACACGAAATTATTTACGATCTTCGAACGACTACGAATGAACTAGCGTTTTCCCCTTGTGATACGCGTTTTAAAGTTCTCGAGCGGTCTCTCGTGCTTATAAACCTAGATTATTATTATACAATGATTATGTTAATATTATTATTACTATTGTTTATTTGTCTATTATAAATAATATTCGTGTAAATACTTATGAAAAAATAATTATCTAAATAAATCATTAATAATGGTGCTTTCATAGACGCTTTGTTGTTAGTTTCGTCTAATTATTCTTCAGAATATTTTACAAAATTGTATACAATTTTTTTTTATTATTTCCTGTGTGCGCGCATTTAACAATATGCTACTACGTATTTACATAACGGAAAATCTCATTCTTAGTAAAAGGAATTATTAAACAAAATTCAAAGAAAATTATGAATGCGAATGAGGAATAGGGAATTGAAATTATTCATTTTTTTCAAGATTTAGCCTTGATATAAGTAAAAATTATTTTTCTTTCCTATTCGTACTAGTAAAAAGTTTTCTTTTACGTGTAGAAAAGTCCAGTATAAATTTAGAAAAATACTAATTTGCTTGTACTCCTTGACTAAGCCCTGTCCACCGATCGGGAACAGCGAGAAAATATCGATGCATTGCGTCTATAAATCTGGATCGGTACTCGGCTGGTGAAACTATCGTTGGCAACTTGCCCTGCCCACCAAGTATTCCTGATTTTTTCACCATTGTTTCGATTTTCTTATCCCACGTAAACGTTCTTAAATAATCTGAAAATAATGTATTTTAAGTATTTGGCTGTTTTACTAGTCAATTCAATTTCTGATGCGTTATTAATCAATCTTTTTACCTATTATACCTAAAGCAAGCTCATCGGTATTTGGTTCTAGCCCGACTAGAAGCGAATAATCCATCACACAATTATCCGCCAAAAATTTAGTGTCTTCTTCAATAGCTTTGTTCAAAACTTGTTTCGAGTGTGGTCTAATATACAACGGAGAATCACAACTCACTGAAAAATTTTTTTAAAAGTTTCAATTTCTGTCCTACTTTTTCAACAAAATCTAATATTAAAGGTAATTCTACAAAGCTCACTGTTTAAAAGGTTTTCATCCAGCAAAACCAGTTCTCCTTCTCGGTCTACATCCTCAGGATTGGCCAAACGATTCCTGACAGAACCTTTCAAATCAAACTTATCTGTAATCACTCTGTTGTAAAAAAGATTTTCCATTACTAAAACACTCGTTCGCAAAGCTGCATTCGTCGTATTGTTTTTAAATGAGACTCTGTAGATGCCAACAATTTTTCCCAAGAGCGTTGGTTGTTTTGTTTGCTGACACTTTTCCATGTAAGCGAAGTAATTTGGCGCAAAGTCCAAGAATATTTGCATATCCATACGTGTCATTTCTTTCAGAATAAACCTGTCATCTGTAATTTAAATTGTAATTTAATTGATATATTTAAAGTTATTAATTTAACTAATATTAAAAAAGGTATTGACCTCGAGTTTTGCAGAAAGCACTCCCGCTTTTTCCACCTCGAGCTGCCCATTGTATACTTCGGCTTAAGCTTCTCGTATACCCATCTTCTCCACAGGGCAGAACATTTTCCCTAAGCGCAGCAAATTGTACAGGAAAATAAACCCTGCAGTAGAAATTGGTTGTTGAATCGTTGAATTGGACTTCTATATAATGCTGTTGCTTTGTTAGTTTCTTTTCTTCTTCCATTTCTGGCGCACCACTCGATACGGGATTTATATGTTCTGAAGATGTTATATTTTTATCAGTTTCCAAAGGACTTGCTTGATTTGGACTGTTTCCTCTGAGGAAAGAAAGCATTGATGGTCGTTTAAATTCTCCGGATTGAGAAGCTTCCAAGACGTTATCTTTGCACTCTGGAAACTTTCGTTTGTTCAGTGGACTCGGATTTAACTCTGGTCCTTTTATTACTCTTAGCTGTTCTTGCAAAGCGTGTTTGTAATCGTGAGAATCCAGCGCGTAGGCTATTATCGACGAAGGTTCTGATTCATAAACTACTATTGGCACAACAGACCTGTAAAAAAAAGTTTTGTTAATTTAATTTTTTTATAGCAATGAAATATAAAATCAAAAATTTGAATAGCTTGCCCCAAAGGCAGAAGATGATGTTCCAGCGGGCCCAAGGGATTCTGAATCGGATTGATCGTTAAGGCAGAAAGCAGTAGTTGCGACAAAATAGTCTTCTTTTTTTTCTTTTTATCAGGCACATCTTCCGAAGTAATAGGCAAAACATCCGAATAGGACCTCTGATGTATTTTCGGGGATCCTTGAAGAACAACAATTTCCTCAGGATTCGTATTCTCTGGAATCTCATTATCCGAAAATTCAACTGGATCAGCACTTAGGGCTTCATTGTGAAGGGTCGAAATAGCTTCAATCGCGTTATAATCCGCAGATATGGGACTAAGATCCTCAACCTGCGATTCTGAGGCAGTATCTTCAGTAATGTACCCATCACTCTCAACAACTCCGGTACTGTTTGAAGTCAAAGACCTCTCCATGAACCTCTTCGGCTTCTCATCTTTCTTCTTTGCAGTCATCTCTAAAATCTTTGAATTCCACTCAGTCACAGCCTCACAGATTAGTCTTTTCAGTATCACTAGACCATCCTCTATCCTGTACATCAAAGCCTGAACCTCCTTCTCAGACTTCTTACCCCCTAATTTCTTATTTTCCAACGTTGGAGATGTTAACTTCAACTGAACCTCTTCAATCTTATTCTTGAAGTACAACTGCTCCTTCCCTAGCTGTTGTTTTAAAAGATTCAAGGTCTCTAGTTCTATTGGCAACGTCATTATCTTCTCTTTTATATTAGAAAATACCTCCTCCCCTTTTAAAGTCACATTTTTCATATCTTCGATGACATTAGCATACTGTTTAGGTTCATAAATCACATTAATCAAAGGGGGTGGTAGTGAAATTTCCCACTGGGATATTCTATTATACTTAAACACAGCCAACATATTCCCCTTTGCAAAGTACTGGTAGTGTTCATGGTGCAGCGAATGCTGACAAGAATCCACATCTCGTCTCGTGTACATCCCGCCATGAAACCTAAGTTCCAAATATTTAGCAAATGAAAGTGACCAAGTGTCGTCAGTCATTGGAATCACTGGCGAGACACTTTTGCATTTTTCACACTTGTTCCACATTAGAATCTGATTCGCGTTTTTCTGACCAAAAGGTTGTGTGCCCATTACACTCAACGTGATGTTCACACAACCCCCATCATGTGCGAATCTTCTCGCATGATGAGCAATCTGCTCTCGACAACCTTTGGCTGGACACTTGTACTCGGTCGTTAGACAATACCTTTCCAAAAATTGCCCAAGAGCGATATCGTTTCCTCCATAAAGGTCCATATTCACCACCCAAGGATTGACACAAAACACAGGAGCATTGTTGCTGTTGTGTAAAAAACTGCAAAAAAGAACGGACAAGTGTTGGTGACTCGCAGGATCCAAACAATCTGGCAAAGAAGATGTCCGTTCCATAACTTCATGCTGAATGCTGATTCGTTTCTTTTCGAAAGGCTCGTTAATCGAACCGTTCAAACGGCTACCACAAGCTCTAAAATTCGCCAAAAGGGACTGAACTTCTCTGGTATCTGCACTCGAGGTTAATTTTGTTTTCACAAATGGATGTTGATCTTTGAGTTTCAAATTAGCCAAAGGATTTGCAGATTGAGAAGCTTCATTCGATATGCTACTACTTCTTGTACCCTCGACTTTATCCTGGAATTGGGTGGAATAATATATCTCTTTGGGAAAGAAACATCTCAAAGTGCAATTTCTTCCTGGTTCCGTCTCTAGAAAAGGAATTGTAAACTTCAAATAGGGAGAGACGCTAAGAACCGTTCCTTCGAGGGCTTTTTTGAATTTATTCAAAAGTGGTAAATCCGCTACTGATAATCGCTGACCATTGGGACTTATTTGGTTAAAAGCATCGTCTTCATCTTCATTTAAATACTGATGCAGGGGATCACTTCGATCACTAACTGATTCTCCATAAATTCGTTTCTCGTCGGAGGATAGTCGTTCTTTTAGTTTTATCTTTTCAGGAACATCACTTTTAAAAACATCGGTCTCAATTGAGTGATCTTCCTTTGTACTTTTATTCCTTCGAAGCTCTTGTTTTTCTGCCTTGGATTCATCGAAAATTGATTTTTCTTTTTGTTTAAAAAGCTTCAATGTATCATAAGGATCCGAGTTGTCTACAAGCATTGCAGATGTTTTAAAGGGATTAATCAATTGTGCACTTTCAAGAGTTTGATCTTCTCCCGCCTGAGCTTCATTAGCTTTTTCCTGTTTGTATTCAACTGCTTTTAAGGAATCATTTTGAGTATTTTCATCTAGGAATGACTTGTCTTTCGGAGAAGGCGGTCTCGCAAACTCGTCCATAAGGAACGATTTTTCTAATCGCCAGGAATAAGCTGAAAAAATCATCATGGAAGTGACGTTCTTAACTCGCTTTAGTTCATTTTGGGACCCACCACGAAGAAGAATTGTGAAACCGAGGTGAGGATTGGCACATCCTTCAAAATACATCAGGGTTTTTACTCCAAACTTCTCGCATGGAAAGTTTCTTAAATAAAACTTTTTACAAGTGCCGAGCTTGTACCTCACAGAAATATGAGCGTCTATTGTGTCAACGATATTAGCACCAGTACAACGGGCGACTCTCTCGAGAACACTTAACTTAACATTTAAGACTAAAGTAACTCCACATTCTCTAAGTCTATCTTGTGCAAGTCTCGAAACTGATCGATGCACCAACACTATGTCTGGACCTAGTGCAGTAATTCGAGCAACAGTGTGGCCAAGATAATCATTTTCCTGGAGCATCACAGGCTCTAAACTTAAAAGCTTTCCTTCGACTCGTTGATACATGAGACCACAACCAAGTAAAAGAATTTTTGGATTGGCGATCATCGCATTCATTCCGCGATGAGCGACGTTTTTACTGCAGACGACTCCGGAGACGATTTCGCAATCGTTCCTACTCCCACCTGGCGATTTTTTAATCTGAACGTACTGTCTGATATCTATATCATCTGTGTTGTGATTTAGGTCGGGTCTTACGTAATCGACTATTTGATGAGCGATTTTTAAAATTGTGTCAGACCAGTTTTCTGAGAGTCCTTCTTTGTTAAGAAGCTGCTTAAGCAGCGAATCTTCGTGTTGTTTGTATGCAGACGTCAAGCAATTGTACGCACTCATTTCCCCGAAAGCATTTCTAAAACCGTTCACTTTATGCCATCCGTTTCTCTCTTTTGGTTCCTGAACCTGGAGAGTATCGTTCAAAACTTCATCAGTGACTTTTGAACTGCACTCCAGTGCTTTGATGTTTACTTTTTTTTCAACTATCCCATCCCCACTGTCTACAGAAATAGCTGTCAAATCTTCTGATGTTGGCCTCTTTAAAGTGACCGTAGAAGCCTCTAAATTTAAATCGAGATAAAAGCTTGAACTGGATGAAGGTAGACGAGGATAAATCTGAGGTGTCTGAGGTTGTTTTGATTCACTCTCAGAATCTGAAAAAAAAGTTAATTTATTATTAGATTAATTTCAATCTATTTAATTGTAAGTAAAGAAGAAAACATTACATACCAGTAGTTGAGTCGTGTTGAGGAATTGTTTTCACCCACGCTGGTTCTTGGGCATCACAAGATGTTTGACTTTCGATTAGAAAATCTGTTGCTTGCATGCGTGGTAACTTCACTGGTTTGAAAATTGATGCTGCATCACTGAAAACGTTGTCTGTTAAAACTGGCTCGATGTAACCTGCCTCGAGAAGTGCTTGACCAAGCGCAGTAGCTTGTATTCTGAAAATATTTTTAACATACAACAAAAAATGAATTCAAGAAATAAAAGTAATTATCTTTTACGAACCACCGTAAATATTTCAAAAATGATATTACCTCGTAGCTGCCTTATTTTGTGCCACCATCCAACTGACTAACTCATTTCCCAAAAAACAGTTATAATAACTTTTTAATCGTATCCTATGAGTTTGCAGAATCATTGCTCGATTTGAACGGAACAATTCTTCATATATCATTCGGAGAGATGCGGAATTTCTCAATGCAAGTGAACGTTCCTGTGAAGGTAAATAACTTGAAGAGCTGTAAAAATTATATGAATATCAGGTAAGACGAATATAATTTCTTATTGTAGATTGTTTATCTTAAAAATTATGGTTTGTAATTTACCGGCCAATAGCATATTTTTCTTCCATGTATCCAACACTCGGTTTTCTAGACACTACTTCACTCTCTACAACATCATTTGCACATTTTTGGGATACAGTTAAAGAGTCCTTTCCATATTTGACTTCAAGATCTTCTTGAAGGGCCTTGAGATCAGCTGAGAGATCACTCCTCATGTCCGAAGATTGTAAATAGGAAAGTACAACTTTGCAACAGTAGGTACAAACTCTCAAGTCACCAGTGCAGCCCATTATTTTTCCAGGAATTTCATCACAGCAGCACTTGGAACAAAATATCTGACCACAGACTCGACAGTGATGACGTCTTCTGAAAGTTGTGAATCTTTCTCCACATTCGTAACATTGCTTGCTAACACTATCAGGCATCCAATAACTTCGCAGTTGAGAATCTTTATAAGATTGAAGGTTCTAAAAAATTATTTATTTTATAATTATTTATTTTATAATTATAATTATAATTAAAAATCAAATAAACTTACGCTGCTTTTTAAGGCTACGATATTACTAATTCGCTTTAAAACGTTAGGTAAGCTACGACCTTCATTAGTATCCAAAGGAAAATTTATCATACTAGAACTATCATCTTCTGGAGTTTTTTCTGCATTTTCAGATTGCTTCCAAGACTCGGAATCTCCAGATGAATTTTGTTCGTCGTTATTTGGAGACGTTGTGGTATCGTCACCTTGCACTGTACCTGAACAAATTTAAGATAATGATGATTAATTAATTGATAGAAACTGAATAATCTTACAATATAATTAAGGTTTTAAACACTTTAAATTCAAAATTTGACTTCCTCATTTTACTTTGAAATTTCCCTAAAAAATTAATTAATCTATCAAGTTATATTTAAACATCATTTAATGTAATAATTCTGCTTTTACATCTAAAAAGAATGAAGGGCATTAAACAGTCATAAGATCTATTGAATTAAACCAGCAGTATTATACAATATGTTTATATATATATATATATATATATATGAGCGTATGGGAGATATAATAAACATTAATACACTCAACTCTCTATATGGGCAACTAGTTTTGCCCGAACAATTTCTAACGGCAACAAATTCGTAACCTACACTGACGTATGTACATGCGAATTCCGTCACTTTAGAATTTTAAACTGCGCGCCAATAGCAACCAATCAGATGCCATAAGTAAGTTGCCACAATAGAAAGCATTTGTTGCCCTAGTAGAGAGTTTCCAGTTGCTGCATGGAGATCTTGCCCGAATAGAAGTTGCCGAACGAGAGATTGGAGTGTATGATTTTAAAATCTAACATCTTCTTTCACGTAGCAGATTGAAAGATTTCGTTTTAAGAAGACAGAGGATATAAAAAACGATATTCTATGACAAAAATATTAATATGCAAAGTTTAAAAATACTTACTTTTTGTAAAATTAAAGATTTTTGAGAAAATAGAAGCGACAACAGGTTGGCTTTCCTCTGGACTCAGAGGAGCAAACTCTGTGAGTTTAGACGGAGAATTCATATTTTTATTCATTATTACTAGTAATTAATATTTTCAAACAATGCTAACTATCCAAATTCATGATTAAAGGGAGTTAAAATGACTTTTTTTGGAAAAAAAATCATGTGGTGTACATAGAATTGTATTGACACATTGACAATGTTACGTCGCCACTAACCATTTTCACTGAGATTCAGACACGGCAGATTCAGAGAACGTAGAGAATTCTCGTGGAGCCAACGATGATTGGCGGATTTTTAGAGTCCTTGGGCTGGGCCTGGGGCCTGGGCTGCTTGCGTCGATTTAAGAATCGACTACCGCGAAAATTGAAAAGGTGAAAAAATGAAGAAAACACAATTATTGTTTCTGCAGCAACTTGAAATGTTTATTAGAAAACACTATCTTTACTTGGGTAAAATAATATAACAACCGAGAAGTCGGTGCTCGACTAAAATTCTAAAAGAGCTCTCGGAGAAAGCCTTTCGGAAGTTCGGAAGTAACTATAAACTAATTGGTTCTAAGCATGATCGTTCTAAGCTTCGAAACTCGAAAGTTCGAAGCTCTTTGACTTACAGAAGGTGGGGAGAGTTTTCGAGGCGCATACAATTTTGAGTGGTGGGACTTAGGCACTCCCACCCTTGACATCACAGAGGGTCTGAGGGAAAACCACTGACTAGTGACTGATCTCTATATTTCACATTCATGTTGCGTTATCACTGATAAGGGGATGATGTGGCGTACGTTTTCTCTAAACGTGTTTGGTAGAACTTTTCCACTTTCTACAAACACAATAAACGAATAGTTTTTACCGATGTTGTGTTTGACCCTTTTTTATGGTCAACCGCAATAAAACGCACGTTCGACCTTCGATAGGTAATTAAGGGTCCTCGGTCCCAGATACCCTCTCCCTCGGACCTCGTGGGAAAGAACTTACCCTTTCCATACGATTTTCCGATTGGAAGCTAATTTGCTGGGGGGTTTTGGACACTCTTTCCGGAACTACCGACGCGGTTAAAAATAATCTCTGCTTATGAATATTTATGACGGTCGGCGTCGTCCTACTTTACAGTTTTACGAGTGCAATTGTCCTAATCTAGGACGGACATCAACGAAGGATGTATCCCTAATTTAAGGGATTACGATCCAGAGTTCTATTGATCCTGGACGATCCCTGGTAAATCCTTATAATAAAATTTCATTAGTACTCTATTGGGAAAGTCCCATAGCTAAATTTGTATACTATTTTGATATTTTCATTTTTAGCTAACGTCTTATAATTAGTTGAGCTGAAATAGTTTTTAAATATATAATTCATATTTCGAAT
>JAUEJJ010000013.1:11794325-11804871 GCA_032164275.1 Synergus coniferae | reverse complement strand
CGTATGCGACGAATCAGGATTACGGAAAAGGCGTTACGATATTCGACCTTTTTTGCCATGATCTTTTTATAATAGGATAAGATAAACATATTTTAAAGCATGCAACCCATAATAAGCAATGTTAAATTCAAAATGTTGACAGTATTAAAATTAATGTAAATAAATTAAATTTTTCAAACTTTTATTTTTTGTGCATTTTACAATATGAAAAATATATTTCAGACTTAAATTTTTGAATTAGAATTTTATTGATGAAAGATATTTTTTTAATGCAATGGAAAAAAGAATGTACGTAATGTAAGAAACAAGAACAAGTAAAAATACATTAAACAATATTTAATCATTTATTGCTTTATTGTTCTTCATATAATTAATAACTTATTATTATATAATATTATAGATTCTTTTACGTGATCGGAAATTGGAATAAATGCATTGACATTATATATTTAAAATATGTATCTGCAATTGACAAAGAGTCACATACAATTTTTCGTCGACATAAATATTAAATTGTTTATTGATCTCAATATAGTAAATCGATGTGACGTACGTTCTTATACCTGACCATGGCTTTGAACTTTAAACATGCTTATAACAACTCCATATTGTTTATATCCGTTTATATACACATTATGCATTATATCTGTATATATAATTATATGTATATTTGCATATCTATAGTGTGCATAATAAACGCATATTCATATTTTCACTATTATTCTGACATTTCCGACTTTTATGAATGACTTTATTCTAGGGTGCATTTAAAACATACAAAACAGTGAAACTGTTAATTACAAAAATGGTTTTCTGCCTTGTATAGATTATTTTGCTGTCTCCCATTTGGGGATAAAAATTTTCAGAGATAAAATGGATTAAGGAGAATCAATCAACGGTCATTTTGACGTTCCGTTTGTTTATCCCACTTTTACAAACGAAATATTTTTATTCACTTTTTACTTTCAGCCGCTCAATTTACTGAAACAGTTCAGTAGTAAAAACAACGATTAGTCAGACGAATTCAGTAGTAAAGGGCTCCCCGAGACTGTCTAACTAATTGCTCCCTTTACTACTGATACAACTTCACTGTATATTTCAAAAGTTTCAGTTTTATGTAATTTCAACTTTGAATTTTTGAATTTTTTTTCGATACGAAACACGACTTTCAAAAAACTGTTTAATTCAAACTTTCTACTGCTTCTACATAAAATCCCATGAATCACCGTTTTAGCTTTTATAAAAAATCCAAGAATATCTATTTGATTCAACTTAATGTGGATTAAATTGTCGATTAGACGTTTCTCATATTTCTGTATTATTTTGAACCAGGATTATGTAAAGTTATTTTGATATCTGATATTTAAATACATCATTTTTAAATAAGAATCATCAATTTAAAATCGCAGATCCGACGACCTGGGGATCCGACATATATGCACCTTCGCATATGCGCAGGTGAGCCTTCCTTATTAACATCTCCTGAAAACCAGTCACGCTACTCGTTGAGTTTAGGTCGGGTGGTGTAGATTCAAAGGGGTAGTGTTTCCTTGCGGTCGCCGCAGCTGGTGCACGTTTTCCGTCGAAGCAGAGGGTTCGCCGATCGAAGAATACCGAGGATGCGATGGGCGAGGGCGAGAGGGATCGTTTTAGCAAAAGGTATAAAGTGATGTCATATCACTCTTGATCGTTCGTTTAATCTCTGCGGTAAACTATGGGAAAAAAGAAATGTTTCTTTTCCGGAAATCGCATACCAAGAATTTCTTTATCTAGAATAAAACTTTCCTAATATTTATACGGTTCTAGTATTAAAAGTCGAGAGTATAATGCTTCTTCATTCACGTAAAGAACCGGCATTTTAAAAGCAGTTTAATTATTTATCTAAAACTTAATTTAAATTTGACTCTGTACTTAACGCTAGATTTGAGTCCATAAAACAGTAAAAAGTACATGTAAAACTTGTCTTAAAACTATAATAGACCGTTCATTTTTTACGGTCTTGTTTTAAGACAAAAGATGGGCTTAAATCTAGCATTAAGTCTAAAAATGAATTGAAATTAAGGTACTAATAAATACGTACTAATAAATACGTACTAAAAACAAGCTATAATAAAAAATAGACCTTTTTTCTGTCGCATTTAAATTTACTTTTTCAGGATATATAGTAAAATGTCTTGGAAGCACAGATGGAGATTAATTAACTTTATATTTAAGGACTATTGAATCTTGACCTCTTTACATTAGGGCTATATATAAGTGTACGTTTATATATATAGCCATATATCACGGTAATGGTCAGGGACAGTTGTTCTTCGCGTCTGCTCAAAAGATATAAAACAGGAAGACTCTGACTTGTACAATTTACACAGACATCTCGTGTGTATGCTTTTATTTCCTAACCGAATAAAAGTATCAATTCCATTTATTTTCTCCATAAATAATAAATTTAAGGAAATTAATCGCTTTTATATTTTCGCGTTCCATTTAATACTCATTAGGCGCTTAGTTTCAATTTCAATTTAATACACGAATATAAAAAATGCGTACGATAAAAGATACAAGAAAAATAGATAAACAACATCATTCAATGAGAAAACTAATTGAAAAAATGAGTAATATTCAGGATTATAAATGGTAGGTGTAATATCAACTGATTTAAGATAAAAGGCATAACTCCTATGTCCTTTTAAAAGGGGAGTATACATTAACATAGTAAAACGCAGAGAATGTCGCGTGGCGGTCCATTAAGACCGTTCTCTCATTGATACCTTCTCTTATAAAAAAAATCAGATCTTTTATTACATTTATAAGAATCTGCGTACCTCTAAAAAATTAAAAATTTGTAAATAACTGTAATTTTTCTATTATTTTTTCGTTTTATTATATTGTTCATTTGTCAGTTTTAGATAAGAACTTTATACTCTTTTGTACTAAGTGCTTAAAAACTAATTGAAAAAGGGACAAATAATGAAGGATATCTAGAGAAGTTCTAAAAATATCGAATCCACCCTTTTTTTCTTTAAATTTTCGGAGTCATTAAGGTCACGCTGGACGAGCATTAAAAGCGATTGAAAGTGGCGAAATCAGATCGATGATCCACAAATTTAGTCCAGGATTTAATTTCCTGATTTTAAATAAGAATTGATGACCCAGGTCTCTATCCTCGATACTTTTTCATCTTAACTAATAGCTACTCGATAAGCAAATTACACTCGGAGGCTCTTTGTAGCCATCACCTAATTTTTTGAAGAGTCCATTTACCTTAATTGAACAAGCTATCAAGTCCAAGTTTATAGTCTACAAACGTGTAAGGGTTGCTATTGTCCTGAAAACAACGAAGGACGATATCGGGAGCTAGAAGGACAATTCGATATTTTATGGCCATTGCCATCGAATATAATTGTCTAACATTCATCTCTGATGTTAGAGGAATTACATTGATTATGAAACAAACATTTAGAAATTTTCCTTAACTTTCGATTTAAAAACAAGAATTATATAAATAAAATATCCTGAATATTCAAAGAAACTTATTTTTACAGGTTCACAGTCTATAAAATCGCTACTCGTTTTAAAAAAGTTAAAAAATTGTTTAGAGGGAAGCAACAAGTTCATGTATCATATGTGTTTATCACGCTATATGCTTATATATATGTATAATGTAGGTAATGTTTAGGTCGTTGTCACAGAAGCATGTGTAGAATAGATAATGTAATATAGTAGTCACCCTCGTGACTTTGAAATCGCAAACGTCCATTTAATTCCGACCTTCATGAGCGATTATCAAAGAATGAAAATAGGTATCCGGAGCATCTTTATTACGTATACATCATATACAATCCATTCACATCAAGACTCCTATGAATCGATATATAAATAATGTAGAGTTCTTTACTCTTGACTGTTGATCATTATGACTTATTTAAAATTACTCGAAAGTTGATTTCATTTAACGTAAGACTCTGGTAAGACATAATATAATCCTGCAGTGAATTTCCACTTTCATATACCCTAGGGCTGCACGTGCAATTATATTCATTAAAATTCAATATGATAAAAATTAATTAAGGTAGATGAAAAGTAAATATGTCTAATTTTCTTAGTCATTATTATGTATCTTAATGTTCTGAATGTTCAAATGAACGAAAATTTTTATAAATTGTTTTTTATATTAGCAGAAAAGATAAAATATTGGTTCATTAACATTGATAATAATACAGCACAAAAGAATAAACAATAAAATTGTTGTATTTTTTCTTATTTTAAGCATACTTATAAAATTGTGAAAATGTTGAGAATTGGGCAATTTTAGTAAAATTATGCTGAGATGGATGATAAATTTTCGCGGGGGCATAGGACGCGAAGAATTTGAAATTTCCTGGACAGGTTGTTCGCGTGCAAGAACTGCCATAGAAATGCGTCAGATTGAATCGCGGAAAGCCAAGGAGAAACTACTGACCCGGTGTAAACGTCCTGCTGCGTGTGCGTGAGTCCACCTGGGGCAACCTGGGGCGGACATTTATTTGTCGGCACATGCAAATGTTTCGTAGACGCCGGTGAACGAAATCTGGGTTACCAGGTCGCAACCCTTCGGATTATGTAGAGTCCTTTCATGACCTGCAACGATTACATTATTTCAAATATAATATAAGGAAGTAGGAAATATTTATAAACAGCAGCTTGAACTGTGTGATCTGGTATCTCTTCAACTCAAAAAATAAAAGTTAAAGCAAAATAAAAACTATTAAAATTGACAAAAATATAATAAACAACAATTTTTTACCCGTTAAATAGTTATAATTTTTACACCCGTAAAATTTAACATTATTTGCACTGAAAAAAAATTCTGTTGAATCAAAAGTGCGCACTTCCACGCTCGGACAAAAGCAGATCTTATTGGTTCAAATAGATATACTATATCGAATAGCATAGCATCACTATCAAACCGAAATATGTCCTATTGCTTCATTATTGAATATTCATTTGAATCAATAGTATCTGCTTTTGACCGAGCGCGAAAGTTGATTCAATAGCATTTTTTTCTCAGTTTGGAATTTAACTCATTTAAATATATAATTAAAAGATTCCTAGACAATTTTTTATTGCAGGGCAGTTTTATTACTTTTACGTTAAATGTACTATAATTATCTTAAAATAATAAAAATAAAAATAAGAATGTTATTAAATATGAAAATATTCCATCTTTTTCCAAATTTATGTAGCTTATAAGTAAGTCGATTTTTTTTTGCTCGGAATAGGCTGTTTAATTTGATAATCTTATATATAACAAAAAATTAATACCTTCTCATTATAGATGAGAATGTAAAAAACACTCTATAATGTGCAATATTATTATAAGAAGCGACAAAGAACTCTGAATTGAATAAAGAGGTCGACTGAGGTTACAACCGTAATGTGCGCGATAATTTAAAAAATGATATTCGAGCTATTTTTATATCATGGTAAATGGTAATTCTTGCCTCTCATTAGATCGTAATGAGATCTTTCCGGTTTGTAAGAATAATTTCTCCAAGTGTAAATCGCGATATGTAGAAACTCTTTAAGTTTAACAAGTAATATAAGACAGTAAATTTAAATAAAAGTAGCAAAAAATTATAATTCAGTATCATATTAAAGAAGCTACAGAATTATTGTACAAACTAGGGGATTTTAGAGTCTCTTTTTCCTTTCTACATAATGAAATGGGAAATTGAAAAATGGGTTAAAATAACTTAAAATGATCGTAAAAAATTGGCAGCGGTGGGATTCGAACCCACGCCTCCGAAGAGACTGGTGCCTTAAACCAGCGCCTTAGACCGCTCGGCCACGCTACCTTATTTTAATATCTCATTAGACAGAGATTTTGTCAAATGTGCTCCACTTTTCACTTTAGATGCAGTATTTTTAGACTTTCACCACATGAAAATGTTCTCTATATGTACTGCACTCGAGCCTTGCACTACACAGAACAACTTGCAATACTCTACGAATTTTTTCTCTGCTGCTATAATCGAGAAAGAGAAAAGGGGTTGGAGGGTTGGTATATACAGCTTTTCTATTATTTTTCAAGTCTTTAAATACATTTTAATGATTAAATGTATCAATAAAACATCATAAGTCTAAATTTATAATTTAGCTATTGATACAGAAGTAAAGAAATATCTTGCATCATTTGTTATAGTAAAAAATTTCAGATACTCTTTCTATTAAATAATTTCGAACATGAAAGTTGTTTTATACTCATATTTGGTTTTTGAATGCCAAAGAAAAGAAACGACAAGCCATAATAAGAGGAGGTATACTATATAATGATACACAACTTTAGCTACATAACTACTTAAAATTATAGGTTTAAACAGAGAACGAAGTCAGCATGTTGAGAGGAAATTAAAAAATTTGATAGACCTTCCGATTATAGGAAACTAACAAGTATTTGTTGTTCAGTATTTTATGTTTTAGGTCGCGTTTGAAACGTAAAGGCAATCCCATTAATGATAAATTTATCAAATCGCGACTACTTCCACGTTAAATTAAGACGAGAGTGGGGACTTCTTTATGACGCTAATAAAAATTAAGATTCAATCCGAGGGAAGTATTTTAAATATAATACTAAATAAACTGAAAAGTACCTATTATTTAAATCACATACAGATTATGAATCAAAAATAACTTCTGAATTTAATGTATACATCATATATATGTACTTGTTTAACATTTCCTAAAATCATAATATGGAACAAAAATACTCTGAGATTTGAATTTACGTTGAATTTAAAACTGATATTTCTCCTTGCATGCAACGATACTATTACTATCTGGAGACTTGTGAATGACGTAAAGCACGAGCATATTTGGTCCAGCTAGAAATGAAATGTCCCTGACGACATTGGTACTGGGACATGTAAAATTGCATGAAACTATTTTAATACAAAGAAGAGTAAAAAAGAACAACACGACAATGGTACGATCAGTGATATATTTGATCGTTTTCGTGAGCAGAGGTCATTATTCGAAGGGATGTATTTTTCGATTGTCGCCTTTTTCTCCTCTTTTTGAACTTCTCTTGGCTTGCGTCAATTTGTATAGATCGATGGCATGCACTATAAAGTACGCGTACCACCCTCTCTTCCTGTACCTTATTCCTGCACTCTGCGAAAAAAATTCCCATTTCACCCCTTTCATCCCCAACGTGGCTCCAACCTGCCATTAAGGCGAAAAAGATTTCAGTCTCTTTCAGACAACCGACCGAAGAGTTTCCGTGATTCCTTTTCTGGATTATTTTTCCTTTCATATTTCTTAAGTGAAAGAATGAATTAGTGTTAGAGATGATAATTAAAATTCTTTGAAAATAAAAGGTGAAATTAAAATATTTAAATAATTTATTTTCGAAAATTTCGCAGTTTTGAAAAAAATGTATATTACAGTCGCTTCGTGTGTCTTTTAAAGTGGTCCCAAAAAATGATAAATAACTTTCAATCCATTATACATTTATGAATTTATTTTAAATTCAAATATACAAATTAAAAATAAGTTAACTAACTTTTGATTTTTTAAATTAAGGCAAAGGTCCGCCTACAGAATTGACAAATCATCCTCGGATACTGAGCTAGCCCGAGGAAAAAACAAGGGTCGCAAAGATAAAGTCAAGGAAAAATGGCCCTTCGTCGAAGGATTGACGGTCGACGAACTTGCTCGATTTCGAAGGAAAAAGGTCCAGGATCAGCCAAAGGATACTTTAGGATTATGTCAAGCAGAGGACGTGATCGACGATATAGTCACTGAATATCGTCGAGCTTTTTGTGTCAGTAGTGATGACATCTTTAAAATAAGCAAGGTTCGTTAATCAGTGCTTTTAATCAAATTACATAGTTTTTTTCCTAATCAGTATTTTTATCGCTAGATTTTAAGTTCTCTTAAAATGTAATTTTTATCAGTGTACCCAAGACCTGCCTGACTAAAATCGTCGTTACCTACTGAAAAAGAAATAACTGATTTGTACATAAAACTCACAATTTCTAATATTTCCTTTTAGGACAATTCGTTTCCCACAAGTACTAAAAGATCCGAGGACTATTTACGAAAAGATGATTCACACTTTACTCAGGAAACCCTAGAAAATCAAAATCAGATAGAATTGAATTCTAAGAAATCAGAAGAACTGCCAACAAATTTAGCTTTAACTGCAGATGGCCAAGCAACTATGGAGACTGAAACAGATCCCTCGAGATTTATCTCGAATTCAAACGTTATAAAAAAACCTTCCCCTGTAAAAAGGTACCTAAATTGTTTATAAAAGAGTGAATAATTACAATAATAATGTTAATCATTATTGTTTATTTAATTTCTCTACATCAGAACTGCAAAGCTGAAACGAGAGGGAGACATTTACAACGAAACCGAATATTCACTTTTTGTACCTCACGAAGGTTTTCACAGACCAGATTTGATGAGAAGACCAACATCTTTGAAGATGGAAGGTGATATGCAAACTATGACCGAGAAATGCGAAAAGTTCATCGAGTGGCTTAATGTTAGTCGACCAGAGCTTATTAGATTACCAACCCACCTCAAGCTTGAAGGAGATCTTGAAACAACAACCGAATGTCATGATAGTTACGTTCCCTTTGTTGGGGTAAGAAGACCAGAATTACTGAGGCAATGCTCCCACCTGAAACTTGAAGGGGAATCAAGATTCATTCCTGAGTATTCTGAGGTTTTCAAGAAGTATGACATCAGAGGTAAGGAATTCAAAATAATGTTAAAATGTTAAACTTCATTTACAAGTAAATTTGTTATCTATAGGGAGACTAAGACTAAAGAAACCGGAAACGCATCTAAGAACAGGGGAGGATTTTTACCAAACAACAGAGGCTTCTCAGAAATTTTTAAGTCCACGTTTGAGAGAAGCTCATTTAATGAGTGATCTTGCAAAAGATGTAGAAGATGAAGAAGAAAAAAAGAGAAGAGAAGAGGAAAAGGAAGAGGAAGAGGAAGAGGAAGAGGGAGAAAGAAGGCGGAAAAAAGAAGAGCAGATGAAGATGCTCGTTTCGAAACTCGAGGACCTTAAAGGACCTCCTCTTGAAATTCCCGAATACAAAGCAGCTTATAAAGTACGAAAATTAAATTCTATCATTTAGTTTTTTTGACACCCGAATTTCTCCATACTTTCAGTATAATTTCTTTGAAGGACTTCCCGAGGGAGCGACCAAAGCTAATGAAGCCAGAAGATGAAATCGGCAGAGCTGACGGTTCCAAGGTCCCATCGTCTCCAGTGCACACAAAATTCCCGTCAAAAATCGACCAAGATCCAGAATATAAATCAAAGTATCTAGATTTATCTCGCGAACGACCATTGTATCGAAAACCACCATTAGCTTTAAGGCCAGTGGTGGTTTCTTCCGGTCGAACGAGTGCAAATGCGAGTAGAATGAGCTTCCATGAATCGAGACGACATGAGCTGGAGTCAACGAGCGAAGTTAGGTCACAATATGTTCCTTATGGTCAAATACCTAGAACTGAAACTCTCAGGATGTCAGGAAATTTACGTCTGGAGGGAAATTTAAATCTCGAACCTGAGTATAAAAACGCTTATTGCTCGAAACGTGAATCTCTGGTTTCCAGCAACGAGACCAAGATGCATAAACATCGAGAACGCAGTCTCAGTGCTTCCAGAAAAAAAGACAATTATTGGGTAAATAATAATAATAGTGAGCAATTTGGTAGGATCAACGCTGTTGATGATCAAGATGCCTTTCAAATCTTAAATACGAGAGTTCATGAGGAGAGCATCGTTGGAAAACCTCCTTCTGGTAGCAGAAGGTATAATTAAAGACTTTATTGTTAAATATACCTTTCCACCTAGATCTGAAAATCATTTAAAAATTTGTATCTTGCAGAGGATCTAGAGCATCTATAGTACAGCGTCCATCAGTAGATGTAGGAGATCGGTTGGTCTTACGAACTCGATCCCCAAGTCCAACTTATCGTCTTCATGTTACAAATGTGGACGACGAACCCAGAGGGTTTGCCCGACGGAGAAGATCTTCGTCTATCCAGTCTTCCGAGAAGATACGCGCGACGCACGCTTTAGAAGATACTGATGAATCTCAGAGGCCTTATTCTCCCAGCTTTGCTAAAGAAACAAGGCATTATAGTGACAACAGTCAGGCATTCGTCGTGTTAGACAACCGCGTAAATGAAAGTCCTAAAATTAATAATAACAATGTAAATGAAACTCGTAGAAGAAGAACCGATAGTAATTTTACTGTAGACAGCTTGAGTTCTTTATCGAGAGGAAGACCTAGAAATAGAACTCCTCCTAACTGGATGCCACCTTGGTACGACAGTAGCAGTAGTCCTACTGGAAAAATTGAATAGAAACGAATACAAAAGCACTTTGCATTTTATTAGTGATTCTTATTAAAAGAACGAAAAGAATTTAAGAGACATATCAACCGGAAAATTTTGTAATCCATCCGGCTAGCATATAATAGTATCCTTTTGATATAGAACCTATTTGTTTCTATTCGCATTCAAATTTTTAATC
>JAUEJJ010000013.1:11771901-11794225 GCA_032164275.1 Synergus coniferae | reverse complement strand
CCTTTTGATATAGAACCTATTTGTTTCTATTCGCATTCAAATTTTTAATCACAAATGGAAATAAAGAAGTTAATATTCCCAACTTTCATATATGCATCTTTCTTTTATAAATTTAAAATCATTTTATATGTACTAACTATTAGAATATCCTTACTTTTTTTTGCAATATTTGCCCAGTTGAATATTCTTGCAAATCGATTAAATAAATCAACAGAATTATATCATTAAATTACAGTATAATCAGAGAATCTTGCTTAACATTTTAAAATTAACTCCTTCAGAATGTAAGAGACATTTTTCGTTCTCTTGTATTTTTTAGAAATGATCATTCAAATTTTTCGCGCGCTTTTCAGTTGACCGCTTTTCAGTTGACCGCTGTTGAGTGTTGACTCTTGACTGTTGAGTGTTGATGGTGTTGATCAGTGTTGATGTAATTTATGAAAACACGTTCAAGTTAAAAATAGTTTCTTCAAATTTTAATTATTAAAACGCAAAAATAATTAAAAATGTCAGACCCTGAATTAGAAGCGCTTCGTAAACAGCGTATGGCTCAATTGCAGTCGCAATATAAAGTAAGTAAATGCAAAAAAATGTTTATTCTTTCAAATATTTTCAGCCTCTTTTCCAAATGTCAAATAATTAAAATTTAACTATTCTCGCTTGGATTAACTGCATTAATGAGCTTTTTACTATTTTTTCACTTAGTAACACTAACTTTTACTTTATCTACTTTAAGACTTTATTACAAAAGGTGTAATTTATCGAACACAACTTTTGAGGTTAAAACGTACGTGTGGGCGATTATTTTATACATATCGGTTTCATCATTTCGTTTTTGACTATAAATGGAGTGAAAACTTTTTTTTAATTAACTTCTGATCACCCTGTTAAGGGAGGAGATGTTGGAAATCAACAAGCAAATGAAGAAAAAAGACAGCAAGTAGAGGATATGAAACATGCGATTCTTTCTCAGGTTCTAGATCAATCTGCAAGAGCAAGATGTAAGTGATACCTTATTTTTCAGTTGCATGAACCACGCATAGAGATTTTTCCTTACTCAAATAACGTATAGCCCTAAAAATGCTTCATTAAAGATTGAAGATTATTAATTTTTTTTAATTTGTTGCACTCTAGTAAATACTCTGTCCCTGGGGAAACCAGAAAAAGGAAAGATGGTTGAAGAACTAATCGTGAGCATGGCCCAACGAGGCCAGCTTCCTGGAAAACTTAGCGAGCAAGAGTTAATCGGCCTTCTCGAAAGTGTTAATCAACAAACAAAAAAGACAACAACAGTCAAAGTTAGTATCAAATCGCTCATTATGATAAATGATATAATATCTGATAAATAACTAATCTGGTCAAAAAATTTCAGTACGACCGACGCAGAGCGGCTTTAGATTCGGACGACGACTTATAGCACTAGTAAAAGACTGTACCCTTATTTTTAACATTACGCTTCTTCGTTTAATTAACAGGTAGATGTATTGTCTTTTTTCTTTTTACACGAAAATAAATTTTATGCGCACCTCTCTGAAAGTGGAAGATTGATCGAGTATTTTGTAAGGTACATTATTAATTTTTATCTTGTATTTAAGATTCATTGTTACTATTTTATTACGTAGATACAGGCAGTTTGATATTATACACGAAGTCATTTGTACGGCTGTGGTTCAAAATGAAGCAAGATGTTTCTAAAATTTGATCATGAATTTTATTATTTGTGGAAAACAATAAGTACACATTCGAAATACACACATGTTTCTGGAAAAATTTGCGACTTTAACAGTTGCTATTTCTTAATATTATTATCAATTCGTTCGCTGAATGCCTACCACTTATAAAATTATAAAAACGCGTTTCATAATTATTTCGGTAATTTAAATATTTGCTTAAAAAATATTAAAAGCATCAGGAATTGTGAGACGAATTAAACAATTTTTAGAAGTTTGAGGAAAGTTCTGATATTTAAAGATAACTAATTAAACACGATTCAATAACCATGTCAGGACTAATTTTTTTGATTCTCGAATACATCGATAAACCATAAACTAAATTCACGCGTTCCTTATTTGTAATTTAAGGGCATATATTACTTACCATAGAAGCAAATTTAGTTTCGCCAACTATACGTTGACAATAATAAATATTTTTCGTTAGAACTACTTATTATTACGAACATGAAGTTGGGGAATCATATGGTAATTACCACATGCCCTTAAATAAATACTAAATACATATATTAAGCGCAACAAAAAAAACAAACAATCTGATCCTCATTTTATCATCATTTTTTATCTATTTTAAATCCTTCACTCACCCACACACTTTTATCGATTGGAAAATAAATACTAAATACATACATTAAGCGCAACAAAAAAAAACAAACAATCTGATCCTTACTTTATCGTTATTTTTTATCTATTTTAAATCCTTCACTCACACACATACACACTTGTATCGCTTGTCTTACTTGAATTTCATTGAGGAAACATTTGCACATTCGAATTTCGAATTTACAACAATGTTCTTAGAATTTCAAACCTATAAACTCAAAATGAGCATTTCAATGGAAACTTTCTTTCAACTCTTGATTTTCAATTACAAAGCATTACATTTGCATCCAGAGTTGAATAATGTAAAAAGTTAAATAATCGCGACTGTCAACAGTCTTTCTACGATATAAACGTTTTATTAAATGCGTCACTTAATCTTTCTTTATATGATTTTTTCCCTCGTCCTCTGCAAAATAATATTTTTTTAGTCTTATTTTAAATGAATATAATTTTATATAAACAAGGAATTTTTTTGTAAAGTTACCTTCTTCCTCCTCATCAGCATCTAAAATGTCGGGGCAGCAAATTCCGTAACAAATCAGGGATAAAAATCCTGCTGGCAGACCAAATATCACTGTTGTTAAAATTGGATTTCCTTTCCACATTGAAGCAAGAGTGGTTTTTGTTTCGAACCAAAATCTGTAGAGATGAACGAGCCAACTGTTTCCTCCGTATCTCTAAAAAAAACATAAACAAATTTCCGGTGCTATTAGTCAATTTGCAAATTTGCAGTCATGATGTATAATAAAAGAATTTTACTTACCGGTGCATTTTCATTCCGAATCTGTTCAAGAAAAGATTCTATTGCATGTGGCGTTAATTTTGATGGTTCGTCATCTGGAATATGATGATGACTTGTTGTCGTGTTGATTACAATCAAACTTGGCAAAGGGACGACCATCATCGCTATACTGTTGACTAGATCTGGATTGGCTATCCAACCAAACTGAAAGTGGCTGTAAATACCATTTTACAGAATTAGCTAAAATATTTATAATTCCGGTAACTAAAGACTGATTCAAAATTCAACTTACTCGTGATACTTTTCTCGTTTGGTTTTGATTAATGATTCTACCATATCCCTAAATTCTATCATATCAGGTGTGACTTCTTCTAATTGGTTTTCCTCGACGACTGCGAGGACTAAATTCTTATTTGTTAAAAACAATTGATTTATGTTTCCACGTGTAACTTTTGGAAACGTAGAAAATCTTTCAGCATTTATCCACTTATATAAACTTTGGTTCAATTTGTCAATGTTGCTTAAGTAGTGACCTTCAAAGAAATTGATATAAAGTCGTGTCAATTGAATATTGCACTCATTATATTATTCAAGCTGTAAATGACAATTATTGTTTACCTGTGAAATTGTAATGAGTGTTTTCTTTATATACAAATAAGGCGGGTGTATTTTCTACAGGTGCATGTTTGTCTACAACAGATGGTTGAGATTGATAAAAGAAAGCATGAGGCTGGAAAATATCGGCAGTCTTGTGATAAAGCTCCTATTAATAAAATAGAGATAATTAATAATTAATTAATTTCAAATTCTTAATCTCAAATTTAAGAAACAAGAAGTATCATTTCTTACCCACAGTACACCGGATTTTTCACCGACATATAAAAAATACAAATCACGATCTCTTTTAAGAATGTCAAAGCTCTGAGTTTTCGTTATTTCTTGAACGGGTGGACCAGTCAATCGCAATGCAAATTTCACGATCTCATCCCTCGTTCTATCGCCATGATAGATAAACTCTTGGTCTTCTTTTAAACTATAAAAATGATAATCGTTTTCTAATTTAGGATTTACTCTTAGAAGAAAAAGAATACTTTTAAACCCAATAAATTTTTAAAAATAAAGAATAGAACATTTTTAAACTTACAACATAATTGTAGGAAAGCCTTTGATTTTTAAAGCTTGCGCTACGCTTTTGAATCGCGTGCAATCCACACGACCCACGCGAATTGGACTTGAATAGAGATGTTGAGCCACGTGAGACCAAATTGGCTCCAGTCTTTTGCAATGTGCACACCAAGGTGCATACATCTAAAATAATTTTAATTTTTACGTTTATATAAAATGTTAGAATACTAAATTTGAAAATGAACGAAGAGATATTTTTTGGACTTGTCTTTTCTCTCAAGTCTTCAAGGTAAATAATTTTTTGATTTTAACAGAAGCCTAAGTCGCTCATTTCAATTTTCTACTTCACGTTACGACGTTACTTTGCTTTTTAAAGAAATTTAACATACCATGAGTAGCCATTGTCCTTCTTTACGTATATCAAGAAACCTAAAAATTTTAATCGAAATATTAAAAGCACGTAGAGGATGATAAAAATTAATAGAAAACTGAAATAAATGAAACAAAATTTGAATTCTAAAATGAAAAATATATACTTCCTAAAAATACTTTTAAAAATTGTAATAATTAACAATAATATATTGATAAATATCAATGAAGCTGTAATACAATTTATTTTTAAGAGTTGAGTAATTTTTTACCTATCGCTTAACTCCAGAACTCGCGATGCAGCAGTAATTGAAAAAACACCTAAAAAGTAACAATTCATATATATTTTATAAACAAAATTATATATTGCAGATCAATATGCCGGTACTAAAGTATAGGTATTGTTTTATTCTATACAATTATATTTACATGCAACTTAGTTCTGGAATTAATGAATTTTAATATGATTTTGATTTCAGTAAATTGGTACACTCATCGTCATATATTTCTTAACATTTGTCACTACGATTTCACATGTAATTCAATTGTTTTCAATGTAAAATCCTAGTGACAAATGTTAAGGGATATATGACGATGATATAGTAAACAAAGCATTTGTTTGTAAGCAAATTTTTTCACCGCTTTCAGGTTATGTATTTGACGTTTTGCTCCAAAGTGTTTGATACAGTTTTAATTATAAATCTATCGTTGCAAATTAATATCAAATACTTTGAAACATTCCTTGAACTTTTTATCTGGTTATATCTTACGTAAATAGAATTAAATGCACGATAGTTAATTTGTGGTGGTGATTTATCGATCGGTGACATTTGAGGTTAGGAAACACTTTGATATAAAAAAACCTGTTCAGTACAAAAAAATCTTTAAACACAACATAGTTATTAGCAGTAATAAATTTAAAGCAATTCTTACTACAAATTGATACAAGAAGAGCAAAATTTTTGAGTAAAACCATTGTGTACGAGGTGATCAAAAATTTTTAATCGTTCATTCGATTACTGCTAAAAATCGACGGTTTTCCTTCTTTTCTTGTAATTTACTTCCACATAACCGATAGTAGCACTTTTAAAACTTCCAATTCCAATTCGTCAGAATTTCAGGGAATTACTCAAATTATTTTTGACGTTTTTCATTTTTAGAACATAGCAGACGTGACCGAGAACACACGAGCCACCTTTTCGCATTTCATTTGAGATTTTGACGCACCCCTTGACCCCTCTATTTGCGCCTCCTCTTGCGACGAATCATTGAAGGGTGATTCATACATTTTTCATCAATAATTTTATCATTCATCATCAGTATTCTGAAAGCAGTTCTTCAAAAATAGTTTTTACAATTTAAATTGAAACTTTCTTTACATTCACCTTCGTGTTGCATAATTTAAAATTCTTTCAAATGGTTCAATTTTCATTTTGGCCAAGATTTAAATCATTTAAATCTTATTCGATCTATATTCTGAAATTAGCAAAAAAAAAAATTGTCATTTCAAATACTTTATTTTCCAGATAAGATTTGTAAATTACTTTGGATTATATTGGTACACATTTTATAATTACACCGTTTTTAAATTATTGATTTATTAATTATTATAAATTATATTTTGTGTAATCAATTGCTATTTAATTACCAATAATATATGATTTCAAAATTTAATAATCGTATTAACTTTTTTCTTTCGTTTCCAAAATTAATGTTCATGCTTCTATAACTTGACATTTTGAGACAGCAGTCAATTTCGCATTTGTTTTTTTTTTTTTTTTTGTTAAGTATGTATGTATTAAAATTTTCTCCAAGTTGAAACAGTTATTTTAGCTTAGTATTATAGACGATTATAAATTGAAAGGTGTTATAAATCCAATTTACTATAAAACTCACTCATATATCATGATTATCTTCATCAAATAATTCACTAGAATGCGTTCCAAATCCATTGAATTGAAATCATTTAGATGTATAAATAAAAAAAGGTATAGACTGTTATCAGAGCTGTTAAAATATTGATGAGAAATAGTCCATAAAAACATCTCTTATTCTCAAGTATAAGTATCAAATTAATTTAAAAATAGAAATGTATTAATTAATTCTTTTTTGAAGATGCTGACGACATCGATCTGTCAAAATTGTCACCAAGTGTCGCCAACTTTAATTTTCGAGGAACTCCAGACCTCAAAATTAGAACCTCTTCTGAGAAAAATTGTCATTTGAAAATTAGTTTCAAGTTATTTGCAAAAATGTATATGGCACAGTTTATAATTTGTTTCCTTCTTTTCCTCTACTTTTTTCCTGCAATAATTGCAAATTATTTGTATCTAATTTTGTCTCGCACAATCTTCGAATTTGTAATTGCTCTTCTTGCAGAATCCTCTCAACCACTGTATGAAAATCTCTCACACTATATACCGGATATCATATCCTTTTTAAAAAACGGAACCCTCCCTGAATCATATCAAAAATAATATTCTCAAAATTGCTATCCGAACTAAAAGTATTGCAGGATGAAGCAAATAAATTTTGTATGAAAAGTGATAAATTAATGAAAAATAAATTATGTAGGCTAATAAACGATGAGCTATTTCTTTATTAAGAGCGTTAACAAAACTTGCGTATACATATCTGCATAATTATATATTATTTCCTACCTGTATCCTTATTTATGTATCCTTATTTAACTTCAGGTGAATCATAATGAGTCTAATTAATTTACTTGGAACTTATCTCAAAACACTAACTTTAAAAGTTTAAAGTGAACAAAAATTAGACTTATATCTAAGAGATTGTTTTACTTATATTTTTATTATCAAAGGGAAAGACAAAAACCGTGGAAAAACGACTTCTCTTAAATAATACTTTCTAAATCTAGATTTTTAAAAATTTGTATTACTATTAAAGAGATCTCTCGATAATGGTTATTTTCTTAAAATTATCAGTCTTATAAATCATGCAATTTTGATTTTGATTTTAATGTTTTGAATGGAAATATCTTTTAAATTAAAATTTAATTTAATTTAATTTACTTGTAGCCCAAAATGTGAAATAGTTATTAGTGTAAACCTGCTCATTTAACAAAAATAGTAAATTCGTGTCTTATATTATTTAAAAAGCAGTTCAAGTCTTTTTAACAAATCAGTCTTTAAAATATATTTTGAATTCTATTATTATATATGTAATATTGCATATATGTATAAAAATGACCTGAATATATTTCAAATCAATTTTTTCCACAAAATTGAATTCTATGATAGATATATAGATTTTGAATTTTAAAAGTTATCCTTCTGATATTTATATTGTGCGTATTGTATTGATTAACAATATTATTGTACAGGTAACTTTTTTCTCGTTCTAGGTTTAGGAACTGCAACTTCACTCACAACAGTAAAAGTTACGTTACTCCTAACCGAACTCCCGCTTCCAAAGATCCCTCTAGATTTTAAATCTTCATTTTTCTCAAGGTCGCTTTTTTCTAAAACATACGTGCCGTCGCTATCTGGTGTCTCTGGACGTTTTTTGTCAGGATATCCATAGTGATGCATAACAACTGATCCTGATGAACTAGAACTTTGATTTTGTCTTTGATCTTCGTAAATATTTCTCAGATCACTTTTTCTTAGATTATCAGTAAAATTTAATTCCTCAAGGTCTTCTGTATAGAAAAGTTCTCGTCCACCACAAAGAACAGCACTATCAGAAAAAGTCTTTAATAATTCCTCTTCCATTTTTCTAGGTGACCTAGAAGACTTTGCACTCCTAGCTCTTACTCTGCAAGCTTCCCTTTCTCTTTCAAAAGTCTGCATTTCTAAACCTTCATCAGTCGGAGTTGAATTTAGAGCATAATCACTTTGATTTTGATAACTTGCTGGCTTTGATTTTCGTTTAGCTCTTTTCAGCTTTGGATTCGTTGTTATTAGTGCCATATTTGTATCTTGAGTTGATACTGAAGCTTCAAGATCAGCAGGATGTTTTGAAGAAGAGGCATTTAATAAGATTTTATCAATCTTTTCGATAATGTTATTCAATCTGTTCATGCTTCTGGTTTTCAAACTTGGTCCCGAATCCATGAATCTTTGAAGTTTCATTTTCAGATTTTCTTTCCGACTGTCGTCGCCTTCATTCTCAATCAGTTGACCTGTTGAAAAAAATATTTGTCATTTTTTGTTTTGAAGAATTTATCAAGCTTCGCTTATTTTAATACAAATTAAATACCTGTAGATCCTCTAAAATTTGACAACTGCCTGGATTCCCCGGGATTAAATGTCTGTAAACTTCCAACAGATTCATCTAAAATTTTTCTTTTACTAGAGGAACTCCAAAGTTCCTTAGTTCTTGAATTTTCCAAAGCATGCACACTCATATCGTTATTCGTAAAAAGTCCAGTTTTCGCATTTACTAGGAGTTTTAGTCCAACACTCTCTCCCAAAGAATCTTTATTGAATATTAAAAGCTTGACGGAAGCTGCACTACTAAAAGTAGAAAATGCAAGAAGGTGATCGTAGGGGTGATAATCGACACAAGAAACTGTATTATAGTTATCATAGATTGTGTATTTAGCCAAATGCTTTCCAGTTTCCAAGTTCCAAACGTTCAGAGTTGAATCCTCTCCACCACAAAAAATTAAACCTGCACAAGGTGATATGCAAGCTGCGGTTTGAATTCTAAAATGAATTAGTTAATTATTTAAACCATTGAAATCATTTTCATTTTTATTACAATATGTTTAATTTATATGTCAACTTATGGGAACACCTTGAAATTTAATAATTTGCTCACCTTTTATTTTCTAGGCCCTCATAACGCTGCAATACAACTCCGGTCGCCAAGTCAAGCAATCTCAAGCCATTATTTCTTGAATGAACGAGAAGCCTAGATCCACGTGGATGCAAGACAATTGTGTTGATTGGAACTCCCTCAATTTCTTTAATCCTAATTTTCTTGGCGATTTGCCACTCCTTTTTTATCGGAGCTCTATGATTTTTTTTTATAATCCAAAGGACAATCACTCCTACGCTATCAGCTGTTAGCAAACTTCCATCTTTTTGAAAGCAAATGGAATTCACAAAACCTTCGTGAACTTCCAATTCTTGTACGAGTTCGTAGATCTGGGAATTTTTGTCCTTGGCCCAAACTCTTGCAACGTGATCGTAACATCCAGTTACTACTATCGATGAATTCGCAGGATCGAATTTTCCACAGTAGACGTATGAAGGATGTGGCAGCAGCTAGAAGATAAATTTTTCATGTCAGAATGTTAAAACGATCCGAGTGTGAAAAAACCTACCTGAATATGCTGAATTATTTTTTCATGGACATCCCATAAACGAGCAGTCTGATCCGAAGAAACTGAGAGTAAATATTGATCATTTTGAGACCAGTTAAGAGAATATACAAAATTTTTGTGTCCACTAAACTGAACGTAAATCTTCTTTTCGTCAACCTAAAGGCAAATACTTTCAATAAATATTTTAATCGATTTATTAGAGCCATCAGACTTCATGATATTTCTAATCAGTACCTTGTAAACTAAAATTGGAAATTCATAATCTTCCGAAGTCGTGAATGCTAAAAGCTTTCCATCATTGCTAAAAGCCAGATAAAAGGATCCATTCTCAAAAATTCCAGTCTCAAAGAACAAATCGTTTGGTATTTTGCACGATTGGGCTGTCAGTCTTGACCATTTTGGAAGATTTATATCATCAGAGGTACTTTCTAGAGGTCTTTGAACGTCACTTTGAACCTCAGATAATTCGGTTAAGGTCAATTGTTCGTAATAAACAGGTTCAACTTTTGGAGGATCTACTGCTGAGACAGTCACAAGGATACTACTTGGATATTTTTCTCGTTTATTAGATTTCCACCAAGAATAAACCTTTGGAGTTAATTTACTGAATTATTTTTATTCGATAAATTTTATTACGTTAGTAAATATAACAACTAAATAAAAACATACTTATAGTAATACATTTTTACCTCGCATTTGTCTTTGTCGATTTTTTTTAAATTTCTTCGAGGTCTGTATAATTGAAGTCGAACTTTTTTGTTGATGTGCAGTAATCCCACTGTTCCTACTGGTCTTAAAAAGGCCCAAGCAATTTTGTACCAACAACCTTCACGTCCTGTAGTAAAAAATTATTCTGATTAATTTACATTTAAAAAAAAAATATCGGGAATACTAATTGTCATTTCTAGATTATTCTGATGAATTTCTGAAACTTAAATTCATAAACTCACCATACTGATCATAATTTAAACTCGCTTCAGAGAAACTTAGAAGATCAAGAACCTCGAAGAGAATCAAGACTTGGTCGTCTCCAGTTTTTAAAATATCTTCAAAATCATGTTCAAAAATTAACTCCTCCTCCCAAATTGGAATCATTGACCTATGTTCTCTAAAATCGAATTTTCCTGTTATCACAGGTTGCAAATACGATTTTCCAGTTTTTTCTCCACCTGCCGAATTTCTGAGATAATTTCCTGTATCAATTTTGACAATATGAACCTTCACCATGGGATGTCTCGTTATATAGTCAATCTCAAGAACATCAGACCTGTGAACAATTATTGATATAAACTTAATTTCCCTATTTTCTTCTTTCTCTCCCATTATTTTTTTCTTCCTTTTCTTCTTCCTCGCAGTATCTTCTTTCAAAGATTCTTGAGCTCTGGTTGAAGAACTAATTCTGCTCCTCTGAGGACCTTTTTTTCTTCGTTTGTCCTTTTTTCTCTTTTCTTTCTCTTCTACTTCTTCACATTCTCTAGAGTTGCTTCTGCTTTTCCTTATCGTGGACAAATTTTCTAGTTTTGACTGCCTTGATCGATCCAGACAAAGGTCGCTGTCCTCGTTCCTTGATAACATCGTTTCCTGGCCAGAATATTTGGAATGAATTATTTTAATTTTATTTTTAGAGGACTTCTGGGAGTTTTCAACCTCAGAAGAAATCTCCTCAGAATTCCGCCGACTTTGCAATTCTCGTTTACTATTTTGTGAGGTGATTGATTCATTCTCTAAGTTTGAAGTGTCCTCACTGCCACTTTTTCTAAATGTTTTTGAACGAATCAGCTTTCTTATTACGTAATTCTCTTTTCGTGGAAGTTCTGACTCTTCTTCGGGATTTCCAAGAACTTGGAATTTCTCTGGAGTTTGATTTTTCTTTTGAATCCGACGATCGTCTGAGTCGAAATCAGAGGTTTCTGATCTATCAGATGAAAGACTATCCATCTTCTTGTTCAAAAATTTGTGAAGATTTTTGTTTCTCTTTTCAGTAGATTTTCCATCTGAAACTAAATTTTATCAGATTTAAATTTGTTTCATAGTACAAATTTCTTAGAGTAGAACAATCACTTGATCAATTTTTAACGTGTTATATCAATTCTGTAATTTAAAAAGTCCTCACCTGTTTCTATGCCTACAGTCTCCAAACTCATTTTTATTTTTTCATTTTCTTGATTTGTTTCGATTCTTAGAACTTCTTCATGATCTGATAAAAATGCTTCGTTGTCGAAAGCTAAATTAGACTCGATCAAAAATTTATTACTCTTCGTACGAGGAGCTGGTACCGGTTTCACAAATCCCTCCTGCTTAAATACAATTCTAGCTTATTTCTCAGATTCTCTAATTTTCAATTTAATTAAGTTTTTAAAATTGTATACGCAAAAAATTCAAACCTGCACCATCATTTTTCCAGTGGGAGTCTTTGGCGAATCTTCTTTTCCAAATGAGATATCCAAAGACTTTTTTGATTTTTCTCTTGCAAGACTAGCAATACCAGCTTCTTGAGACCAACACTTGTTTCGGACTTTCTTCTGTTTATCAGCTATATAGACAGTTTCCAATTTTTCCCAACGTTTGCGTCGTCGAGTTCCTTCAGCAGAAGGTTCAACTGAATCATTTTGATCATCATTTTTTGATTTTTCTTTCTGCGACAATTTTAGACTCTTTCTCAAATCTGTTCTTGATTCCTTGGAACGAACTGCCAATGCCTGAATTCTCGAAGTCGTTGAAGAAGATTCTCTAAGCACCTGTATATCATCTGAAAAAATATGATTATATTTAATGACAATAATATTTTTAAGGCAAACTTGCATAAAATAAATAATTTACCAACATCCCTGGTGATCTCTGATTCTTGGATTTCCAATCCCAGTTTCTTAGGCGACTTGACGAAAAACTTTGCCTGCTCTTGATCCTTCTTAGTACTCTCATCTGAGTCGGAAATCCCAGTTGTTCTTCCTGGTGAAAGAGGACTTTGAAAACTCTTTCTTCGAATTGCTGGTTTAACGATTTCATTTTCACAATGGACATCCACAACAACATTCATTGGGAAAGTTTTTGGGATATCATCTTTAGCAGCTTCCACATCCAAAACTTGAACATTTTCTGATCTTTTTAACCTAGGCCGAGTACGAGTTGACCGGGGATTTTCTTTACTTGATTTTTCAAGAAAACTAGACTCTGTAAATCGTTCGATATCTATTACTGTATTTTCCGAATTATTCTTCTTCTTTGGAGATGGAGATCTTTTATTCCCTACTGAAATTTTTCGGGAAAACCGAGTTTCTTTGGAGTGAATCGGGAATTTTTGTGAATCGGAATCCATTGCTTCTTCTGATTTTCCATTAGATTTTCGACTAGTAGTTCTTTTCTCCCGAATATTCATCAAGTGTGTATTTCGCCGCGCTTCGACTTTTCCTAATTTGGCTTTTGGTGTATCTCCCATTTTAGATTTTCAAATTCTGCAATTTGAAACACAAATGATATTTCTAACAGATGTAAGAAAAAACCCTTCGTAGAAGCTAGGTAGAGAATATTTCCTTTCCACCAAAGTTTAGATTTCGTTTTATTCAATTATCTAATTAAAACGAAAAACAGTTAAGTAATTGTTTTAAATTCCACTTCATTAATATTACATGAATCCTGAAAACCGGAAAACTATAGTAAGTGACTTGCCGAGTACTGTCTTATGCTTATCACTTCCGTTTTCTTGAACAGGGTTTCTCAAATCCTTTCCCAAAGTATAGTAAGAAAAATCAATCAATTGTCCCGATTCTTCAATTGTCCCGTAAAAGCAGAAAAAAAAATTACATTTTCGATTATTTTGATGGAAATGAATTTATATACTCGAGTAAATTTTCGACTGCTTTCATGGTCTCAACAAAATGAAAACTCTCCGTTGTTCGAAGTTGAACTGGACAGGTGTTTCCCGTAACTGCCTCACTGTACTAACCACCGGCCCCTTTGCAACGTTGTCACTCACATAATAACACTGAATATCGATCGATTGACGACTTTAAGTTTAAACTCACTATAGTTTCATTCATTTAAATTTCACAGGCAATAGGTAGGAAAACTATTAAAATTTTTAAAACTACAATTTTGAATGAGCAGTTGGTAAAAACTTAATTTTAGATCTCATGACTCAAAGTCGATTTTTGTTATTTTAAGAACAATTTTTCTAAATATCAGAATTTAAAGAGAAGTTTTATAAAATTAGAAAAAAAATACAGTTTATAAAATTCATGGAATGTTCTAAATATTCAACGTGAATACAGAACTTCTCATGACTAACCTGAATATTTTACTGAACCTTTTTTCCTAATATTACCTATTCAAAATTTTGTCTATAATCTTTTTTTCAATTGAATTGAAGCCCATGTTGATAAAATTGAAAATTAATTGATAATAAAAAATAAGGAAATAAAAATAACTAGCCATTTTAAATTACATACATTTTTCAAGTTAACTCTGTCATTTTGAGAAACGTCAAATCCCGATCCCGATTGTTTATACCAACCTGTCACTCTTCTACTGTTTGTCAAAAATTCTTCTTAAAAAATTTACAATCAACGAAAATAATTTTATAAATGACCATGTAGAACTGATAAAGTAATTAAGTTTTATTAATTTTTGGTTTTCACAAAATTGAATAGTTTTAGCGGATAAAAAATTT
Source organism: Synergus coniferae (assembly GCA_032164275.1). NCBI lineage: Eukaryota > Metazoa > Arthropoda > Insecta > Hymenoptera > Cynipidae > Synergus > Synergus coniferae. The sequence goes on along the minus strand of JAUEJJ010000013.1, from coordinate 11,779,694 downwards.
CTTACTACAATTATTTATACATTAATAATATAAATTCTTTAACTAGTTGTTGATCCATTGTGCAAATGATTGTTATTTACTTCAGAATTCTCAACTGATGCTTGTCTTGCTATTTCCTGCAATTTTAACAAAATTATCTATCTACTTGAAGAATTTTTTTTAAATAGCCTAATTTATTTTCAATTTTTCTACGAAGAGAATATTGAAGTAAAATCGTACCGCTTCAATGGCACTTTCGTACTCTTGTTCACATTGAGAAATGTGTGAATCTTTTGTCGATCCTTGACTCTCAGACCTGTTATAATTTTCATTAGACTCATTAGCCAGGTCAGGTCTCACAGTTTTCATTTTTAATCTCTGCTCTCTGTTTTTTGCTTCTATCACTTTTTCCCTTCTTGTCTCCCTATCCAGAAGCTAGAAATAAAACTATTAATTAATAGAGTTAATACGGTATTAATATTTGATAAATATTTCTTACAGTTGTTAGCAGAAGTTTATCGTTCTTTTGATTCGTAGTTAAGGCTTCCGAAAATTCAATTAAATACGTCGTTCCATTTTTACTCGAAACTGCAACTAATTGTCCTTGTTCATGGGATCTGATACTCGTCAAACTTTCATCACAAACCTGTTTTTGTATCAAATTCAAAATTAAATTTTCTAACTATAAAACTCTCTGAATTACTCTGTATTTAGAATTAATTAAGTATATTTACTTTCACACTCAAAACTGGTGAATCCTGTTGGACAAGTAAATCCCACACATCTAATGTTCCATCTACTTTTATAATAAAAAATACAGAAAATCGAGTCGTGCTCCAGACTCCTCCTGTCAAAAGATCCATATGTCCTCTAAAAAAAACAACTTTAATTTTCATTTGGTCTTTCATTAGTCTACTGTATCGTAAATTTCACAATATGACTATTAGAGCAAATTCTTTTTACTAATGATTTACAATTTTAATAATTAACTTACGGAGTCCAAATAATGCAAGACTCTCTACAATCTTCTGACCAAATTCTAGCAGTCCAATCACCCACGGTCAAGAAATTTTTAACGAATGTGGGATTTCTTTCCACGCTGATTACAGGACCATATTGAGCTTTAAATCGAGTTGCAATTTTTTCTGCTGACGTTTTGCCTTTTCTATTTCCTGATATTACCATACCATTTTCTAAACCACACATGAATCGAGTTCCTATAGATGGTTCAAATTGTAATGCAGAAATTCCAGTGGCTCTGTCAACATCTTGTTCTTCAGATTTTACTAAATCTATTACCAGTGTCTCTGTAGGGCTTTGTAGCTTTCTTGTGTCCCACCATTTTAACTGTAATAATTTTAATTACTTCATTTTCACCAAGGAATCATCCACTATTGAGTTTTTTTTATTTACGCGATACCTGTCCATCTTTGGAAGCGCTGAAAAATTCAGTTCCTATCTTTGAGTTAATCCACAAGACTTTATTGCACGGATCTCTGTGACTATTTTCAATTAAACTTATTTCAGCTGGTTCTGAAGCTCTTCTAGCATCCCAAATAGCTATTTGTCCAGTCATTAATCCACTAACGAGAATATTACTATCTTTGGGATTGTATTCTAAATTCACCATTGGACAAAAAGTTTTCAATTGCATACATGGTTTATTTGGATTTTCTGGAATAAACACTTTTGATTATAAATGATCTATTTTTTATCTGCTTTTATAATATCCAAAATGTGTCATAAAATAATTCCCGGTCATTCAAGTATTCAAATTCAAGTCTCTAAAGCTCATCAAATTCTGAATTTATTTTAAGTTTTTTATACTATTATATGTTGAGGGACTAACCCACATCCCATATATAAGAAACAGAACTATAATTCGCAGTCTTTTTGAAAGTCATACTGCAATAACTAGCAGCCAATCTATTTCCTTGATCTGGAGACCAAGACAGATGAGTAATTGGCCTTTTCATAGGAAGAGGATCTCGATAAACATTAATAGTTCGAGAAAATGCTTTTTGAACAAGTAGAGTTGATTCAGTGTTGTTAAAGTATTGCTCGTAAATATTGCAGGCGTTATTTTGCAAAATGCAGTGTTCCATCCCCTTGAAAAAATTTCTTGTTAAGACCTTTGAAAATAGATCTGCTAAAAAACATTTTATCTATAAGTAATTTGTTTTCAGTAATCAATTACTGGTAGCATCTGCAGCATTGTGTGAATATACAATTCATCCTTTTCAATTTTACGTCTGTATCTAACTGTCTGCTCTAAATCTTGCATATTTATATCCTTGGGCCAACCTCCCTCGACATGATGCATTCCATTCTCTTTGAAAGTCGCAGTTGTTGTGTTTACCTAAAAATTAAAATAATCAATTTGAATCAGATAACAAATAAAATTAGCTCATAATTTTTTAAAAGTTAGATTTCGGGTACCTCATGACAAGCATAAATTTTGTGACACTGTGTGCCTTGTGATACTGGATCCATTCTAATAAAATTGTGTCCCAAGGAAAGGTCTGATTTTATATCAACTTCGATTTTCTCGCATTCGGAAAAGTTACACCACTTTCCAAACTGCCATCGCTTTTTCTCATATGAATATTGTGAATTCATTTCGACGATTTTTGTTCAATTTGAATTAAAATTTGAGTTAACTCTAATTATTACACTAAATTTATAATAAAATTAAATGGAATTTAATTAAAAGACATTACTCATATCTTAATTGTAAAAAAATAAGATTTATTTAACATTCTTCTTTAGTAAAATAGTCAATCACAATACTTTCAGTTTCTGGGTGTTTTATGAAAATATATAATACTAACGCGATGTACACATTTGTTAGATCAATCAAATCTCCAAGCATGTAAACAAGATGGGGATTTTCGTCAAATTCATTGTTAAATATTCCAATACACAAATTTTATTGCTTCTTGTAATTTTGTTGCTTCTTGACCAAGATTCTAGTTTTAAATTGAATTTTTTATACGGATTGGAAATGAAATATTAAATGGAATCTTTTAATCAGTCAGTTCTCACTAAGACAGTAGATTTTGGATTTAAAACTTGAATGATCGTGAAACACATTTTATAAGCTTCTGAAAATTCTTTGCTATTGGATTCTAAACATTTTTTTGCATCTGGAATCACTTTATGAAGGAGGTAATGAATTAAAACTTCTTGGTATTTTGCCCTCTGCAACTGTTGTATGGAATCGAAGAATGAAACGAGCTGAGTTCTACTCGAATAACGAATGCAAAGTGTTTTAAATATTTCTGCAAATAAAAAGTACTTGTTTACAAATTATTTAAATCTTTCAGTTTTAAGTTCTTCGCTGACCATATTTGGATTATTAAATTATATTGAAAATGGGATTCTTCATATATAATAGTTCAAACTTTGAACTTTTTTGTGAAAAATATCCAAATGAAATATTGAGTATCTACCTTCAAAATTCGTGATGCATAAATCATTCCAAATTCCATTAGACATCCATCCTCTCTTATTATCAGATAGTAAACATCTAGAAGCTTCAGAAGTTTTCGATCTTCTTGTATTTTTCTTATCATGGAATAGATTTTTATATTCAGAATCTAAATTAGAGTATTTTGCTTTAAATTCGTTTTTCTGCATACGATTTGTACTCTTGTCGTGAAGTGCATCCAAGATTTCTATGAAACCTTTTATCAAGGTTGGAAGTTTCTCTGATTTTGAGATTTGTTCTTCTCTTTGGACACACTAAAATAAATAAAGGAAGTAATTGATAAAATAAGAAATATAAATTAAGAATTAAATTTTTTGTGTATTTAAGGACTTACCAAGTTATTAAACTCCAGAAGAAATTTATTAGAAGCTTCCTCACTTTTTTTGTCTCGCGTTTCAGTTACAGAAAGATTTACTTTTAAATACGAATGATAAACTTTTAATACTTTAACAAGACACGAAGGGACTCCGTTTCTATCAAGTCCTTCCACTGCATCCACAGATTTTACAATTCGATCAGGAACTTTTGTTGTATTGTTACCATGAAATGGGCAATTTTCATTTTGAAGAGACCTTTCACTAATTGCTTCTTTCGGAGTCTGAATCTGCATCTTTAATAAAAATGATAAAACTTTAATTAATTTTTGAAACACTCTATTAATTATTAAAAAATGTTTAAGAAAATCATCATAGGATTAAAATTATCTACCTTTATAAATTCATTGGATAACGTCCGCTCTGCACTCACCAAAGGCGGAAGGTGATTTACATTTTCGACTGATTTCGTATTCTTATTAAAATTCTGCTTATTAGCAAAAACGTAATTTGTCTGTGATCTAGTTTTCAATTTAACTTTCGAGCTATTTTGAGATAATTGTGGTAATGTTTTGTTAACTGCACTCAAAGAAGTTTTCGAAACAACTTCAATTTGACGAATACTAGAAGAAGATCTGCGTTTTATTTCTCTAGGTTTATTTTCATCAGAGGCTTTTTCACTTTTAAATTTACTTCTACTCTCTTCTTTATTTTCCAGTCTTGTCTGAGATTTTGAACCACTTCGCTTCAAACGAGTTAAGCTCTTTGATTTAGGCATATAAATTTCCCGAACATCAGGTTTACGTGTTCGACTTCTTTCTCTCAGAAGATTAGTGTTCAACTTTTCTTTTAACTCCTGCTTTTGTAAAATTGACCTATCGATATCATTAATTTGTAGTTGATCGTCCGACTCCGCCTGTGAAAAAATATTTTCAAGTATTTATTTACATTTATTAATTTAAATTTATAAAAAGAAAAAAAGAAAAATTTCTTACTGCATTACAACAGCAAAGACTTATATCCACTTCTTTATGTGTTATCGTTTCATGTGGCCAGGATTTTAAGGCAAATCTTGCCTCATCACAATCTGATTGTAGAACACTTTTCGTCTCTTTCGATAAAATGAGTACTCGCTGCACAAAATTTTGTAGAGGCTTCAGATTTAGACCTTGCATTTCTTCGTCTGTTTCGACACTCAGATTCTAATTGAAAATATATGCAATTAATTAAAAATAACACGGTTCGAGTATTCAAAATGTTAACCCAAATAGTAAATACCATGCTTCAAAATAAATATAAATAACGATATTAAAACTGCAAAAAACTTCTAAGTTGTTCTGATAAAATTATTTTTTATTTGAATTGGAAATATGAATTCTCTAATTTAAGATTAAATCTAACTCTAACAATTTTGGAAATTCACTTTCAGAAGAGTAGGAACAAATAATAAGTCAGAAATGTAGAATAATATTTATATATTAAGAATAATATGTAATGACTTAAAGATATGATTTTTTCCGCGTTTTTTCACATGCTTCACTCTTAAATTTCCTAAAACGTCTCAGTCAGTAAAACTAGGAGTTTGGCCGAACCGCATCCTAGTTTAAAATCTTCTTAAATAACAACCATTTGAAAACGAAATGTTATAGATGGAATCGTAAATATACAAAGATACCCGCATGCAGCACCGCTGCAATCGTGTTTCTTCCCAACTCAAAATGATGGGCTGAGCTTTCAGTACAATATCGTTAAAAAAAGCGACATTTCATATAAAAATAAAAATTATACAGGGCTACGGATAAACCTTACCCTAAACATTTTTACAGATTGCACTTTCTTAAATTAATTCAGCTAATACACCTGTCTACATCTTGATTGAGTATAACTTATAAAAAAAAAAGTCATAAGATTGGCTTTTTAATATAAACAACGATTGTGGAAGAGAGGCGTAAGTACACTTTGGTTGTGTCGATCGAATCGCAATATTGTGTCGCGTGAAATAACGAAAATAATCAGCGATCGGATCGTTTTGCAATCCAAGTTTGTACTTGAAACGAACTGTTCCAAACTGTCTAAACCCTCTATAGGAAAATGATGCTCTGCACATGTGTATTGATCCCAATGTAATCACATCACTCGAGGTCTTTGTATTTCTCAGAAAATGCACTTTATGTTGAAGTCTCAAAGACAAAATTCAATTTGTACTCTTTGCTCCACGAAGGCCCCGAGCGAGAGTGAATTTACTGAATCGTTAAGAAAGGGATTTTACACCGTGACGATTTATTTTGATGAATGTAAGCATCGAAAAGAGTGACAAATTGCAGACTGCTAATCCACTCAAAATAAATGGAACTCATCGATACGAAGAGAAAGGGTGAATGAGAAGCGATCTCACAACTCAACCTCTTACAGCTCATCTTTTCGAGGTACATCATCGTCCTCGTCTTCCTCTTGGACCTGAGAACAAATTTCAGTTTAGAGAAATTAATTTTGAATTGGGCACAAACAATTTATCTAAAATAATGATTAATTCTCAAGCTTAAACACGTGAAATCTAATAATTGTAACTGAAAATTACCTCATCAGCGGACTGTCCGTAGACACCGTCAGTTTCAAGGAACTTGGAAAGACCCTCAAGTGTCCTCTCGCCGTTGTAATCAACAGCCTCATTTGTATCTTTCTTATAAAGTGTAATAGTTGGGAAGCTACTGATTTTGATTTCATCTAGTTCATTGGCTGTAGCGTCCATTTTCGCGATCACAACTGTCTCACTGTCCTTAAACTTCTCACCAAGCTGTAATAAAAAAATTTCGTAATTTAATTTTTCTGGATAATTACCCATTACAAAACGTCTAATTTTTAAAGTTAAAACTTACAGCTTCATAGATGGGAGCAAGTTGCTTGCAGTGTCCGCACCATGGAGCGTAGAATTCGACAAGGACGTTCTTTTCTTGGTTGAATGCAATTTCACGGAAGTTGCTTCCAACAAGAGTCTTAACGGGGAATTTGTCCCAGTCTTCGGGAAGTTCTTGCGAGAGCAAGTGTCTTTTCAGTTTACCTTCTGTGAAAGCAGTGACGAATTCCAAGACGTTTTCAGAGGAAATTTCTGGATTCTCCGGTTTGTATTTGGCCATATCTTCTTCCAACTTAACAAGGCGCATAGCGGGAACGTCTTCCTTCTTCATTCCGAAGAATTCGAGAATGCGCTCGTGGTCGGCTTCGTCGGCGTTGATCGTCACGAACAAGACCTGAAAGGATAAATAAATTTAATAATAATTTTTTTACTCTACAATATATTTATTATCTTAAGTTGTAAAGAAGCTAGATATTACAAACCTCTCCACGGAAATTCTTAGCGGGCTTCTTGATTGCTTCTGTGTATTTTTCTAAATGTCCAGCTTCTTTACTGAAGAAGACCAAAAGATGGCTTTTAATTTCACCACTGAATATCTTCTGAGCGGTTTCTTGGCTGAATTCAACGACGAGTGGCAATGATTCGACAGAGATGAAGTTTGTGAGGTCCTTTTGGTTGAGTTCTCCCTCGAATACGGTTTTAGGTTCATCGAACTGTAAATCAACAGGCAAATTAGTTTTATTTTATTGTTAATAAAGATAGATTAATTTTACTAATTGAAGAAATAGAAATAAAGCCACATTTAAATTACCTTCTTGAAGAGAATAACTTTGCCATCCTCAGCACCGTATTCAGCGAATACTTCATCGCTGCTAGTAATTCCGAAAACATGATCGTTAACGGCATAAGCAACATCCAAGAATACTTTGGCATTATCAGATTCTTGATCCTATAACAAGTACAAATTTAGAAATGAATAAATAAACAGGTTATCTTGAATTTTGGACTATCAGAGTGTCCAAAGAGAATCAGATTTGGAATTTCCTTACGTTCCCTGATTTGCTTCAAAATTTAATTTTTTACATTCTCATCAGAGAGAATGTATTATATTTATGTAAAATTTGACCCCCCCTGTTTTTGTCAAATGTCCACGTTT
>JAUEJJ010000013.1:11716714-11754980 GCA_032164275.1 Synergus coniferae | reverse complement strand
TATATATATACACATTGCGATTGAGGGGATAACATCTGCTTTAAGTCACACAATAGTCTCAGCGGACACACATACCATCATAGCCATTATTACATCTCAAAAGGCCCAATATGTTCCAAAAAGGGTCTCTGGCTAAAATCTTGAAGACAGGGCAACATCTGTCCTTTTTTGAGGGACCATAGAGCAAGATAGGAAAGAAGTGAAAGAAAAAGAAAGAAGAAATTTCTTTGACAGAGTTCCAGAAAAGGGGGGCAAGAAAGGAGGAATCGAAGCTCCCCCTTCTTTTGCCATCAAGGGGAAGTGTCAATTGACATCTGCCTTGCATAATCAAAGATTTTTAGCCGAAATACGCTATTTTTGGATTTTAGGGTCAAATAGATACTTTTTCTTTTCTCCCCAGAAAATTAGGTAAAGAAAATAAATATTTTTCGATGATCAAAAATTGATTCAAGTAAATTCAATAATTATTTACGAGATTATTTAATTAGAGTTCGAAAATAATTTAGTAGGTATTTCAGCCGAATTTGGAGAAATTAATTTTTTCTATTCCTCTAAAAGTAATCAAGCTAAATAAGCTCTTGAAAAGCAACTTAAGAGAAAAATCATGGAGCTGATATTTAGAATTAAAGGACAATTCATTTCTGAATAAAACCAAAATGAATTCCGTCGAGGATGTCTGAGACATCCTGTATGATTCAATTTCAGACTCCCCACCGGATGTTCCATATGACAAAGAAAACGTTTGTGAAAGACCTTCTTCCCCAATTCCTTTACTTTGTTTCGAAACAATCTCTTTTTATTACATACTTGATTTAGGAATGATTTTTATGATAGATTCTCACACGGGATTAATGCGAACATGAATAAGCAAAAAAAATTATGATGGTCTCCCATCCGAGCACTACTCACGCTCAAACGTACCTAGTTCACATCTGTGACTTCGCCCGAGTCAATAATCAGCCGCAGCTATACTGCAGTCTTTTGAGAAGATTTGAGTTCAGCCCCCCATTAATTGTCTTTTATAAACTGTCTAAAATCTAAATTTATAAAGTCTAATGTTTCAGTCAATTCAGTAATTATTAATAATTTGATGTCCTTGGGAAATTCTTCGCAAAATCTTGGTATAAATTCACAGGTTATCCAAGAAGCGTGAAAACATTCTGCATATTTTATACAGTGTACAGTGTACAGTGTACAGTGTATAATGTAAGCAGAAAGTCTGCATTACGATTTAACCCCACAGTATGCAAGTACGTGCATTCTCAGACGCGTGACGCATTATTACGTTTTTACACGTTCACTGCGCGGTGACGACGTCTACGTGCAGCGGACAAAGGGGCGTCCATTCTTTTAATTGGATTCCCTTATTGAAATTTTAAAAGCAATCCCACCAAGCATAACAATGACTTGGGCTCTGCGAATCGCGCGAGTGCAGCCCACATTGGCCGGTTTTGCGTTGGTGTCAGGGAGTCGTAAATCCGCTTCCCGTGGTTTCGACGACAGGGCCGAACACAAACAATTATCCCATCTATTGTTCCTTTTCTATCGATAATCTACTACCTACAATAATATTCTATATTTAGACAATCAATACTGCCCCTTTAAAAATTTTACTATTCAAAAAATCTCCATATTTTTCTACCGAAAATGGCTTGTTTAAGTCTCTCTACTTCCGACATGTGTTTCGCATATTCAGGTCAATACTGACAGAATAGTCAAAACTAATGAGATCATACTTAAATTTCACAATGATGTGAAATTCCGGACCTTTGTCACTTCAGGTTGAAAATGCTGACAATAGCTTGATTTTGATCTCTTCTCTGAATGAATTAAGTTTTTCAGCGAATCTTTGTTTCTTAAGGGGTGTGACTGAAGAAAATTGTGAATTACATCAATCAGCAAATGGGAGTATTGCTATAGATAGGACTAAGACGTAAGCATCTTCGATCCGTGACCCTTCGCCTTTCGAAATGTCGCGTCCGAGGCGCTGCGGCCCTGCGCACTCGCTTCGAGAAGATTCCCGTTGGATGAAAGCGGACTTGAGCCCCTATTTCTCGAAGGTTTGGCCCACCGTAGAACCAACCTCTGCTCGTACCCTTGAACCTAGTAGACGTTCGCAACGTTGCCGCCTCCTGCAACTATGCTGTGCTTTCATCGCAAGAATTTCATGCCCGCCACTGTTGCTGCTGCTGTTGCCCACGCTGACGTCACGCGGAGTTGCACGTATAGCATTACGTAAAAAACGTAGTTGGCGAACCCGCTCTGTTGTACCCCACTTCGAAGCACCACAGAACGTCACTCCAAGCAATACGCTTTTTTGCCTATTTCAACCCTACTATTTCGATCCATCTTCTAAACTGTCTCCTAGCTGTGAATGACGCAATTTTTTCAGAAATCTGTATGCATTTTAAGAAATATTTGAAAGTATTTACTATGTACATGAAATTGTAAAATTTTACTCAATAAAACACTGCTAAATCAGTTACTAATTAATTTACTGTCGATTTGATTAATTTTCAGCCAAATTTAAATCTTTTTTTAAAGATACGATTTAATTAATTTAGTGGAACCTGGACTAAGTACTAATTTTATTCAAGATAATTAGTAGGTAATAATTATGTAGTTTTTTGTGATATACTTTCTGTGTGGAGTATTACAATAAAATTTTTCTAAATCCTTCAGAAAAATAGTGAATTATTTGGTAACAATTAAAGCTTTTTGACATCACACGTTATCTAAATCTAAAGTTCCGTAAAATATATTATATTTATCGCTCCGCAAACTATACTCATACTTAACCATCTTACTGAAATTACACACCGCAGGTTTTTCTGCAAGTTTGACCGCAGCTCATAACATGTTTTGTCAACCATGAAACAGTATTATAGAAAATTTTTAATTGTCTGTCCCTATAATATCAGAATAATATATATATAGTTATATATAACTATTATTACATACTAAGATTTCTCTAACTAAACACTGAAACGATTTTATGAGACGGTCTAAATCCGAGTATTAGACAAGTAAATAGAGAAAAAATTGAATGACCGAAGTTTGCGGTCTTCCATCTTTCTCAGTCCTCGATGTGCCATTTACCAGGCAAACCGGTTTTGCCTTTTTTTACGAGAGACGGGTTCGCGTAGAATGTCGATTTTTGCGATGCGCGCTGAGGGAGAAGCTATCGAGTCTAACCTACATCGTTACTATCATCGTTTATTCAACCTTGATTCTCGAGACGTCTCACTAATTTTTTCGCCGTTACATAGTCTCTTGAATTTAAACGACATAACTCTTAATCTATAAGACAAAATTTAAATTATGAGCATTTTTGATTAAAGATGTCTTCTCATTATATTAATGATTTTACTATAAAATTCTTACTTATATGAACTCTGATCAATTAGAATTCGAAAATCAATTGGCAGTTCAAAGAACGAATAGCCATTGTCAAGTAACATACAATGAATCTAGTGAACTGACAATATTGCTAATAAGTGATTCCTGCAATGTTGTGACCCTGACAATCCTTTGATTTAGCTGAGACTTTTGTTGCTTAATTTGTTATTCATACTAAGTAACACTGCCAAAAATATTTTTACCGAGACTACGCGTTCAGCATTGAATTAAATTCGCAAACATCAGCTATTGTTCTCACTAACCTACAGCACTGTACTTATTATATTAGCATTTTTATTTCGTGACCATGTTGTCAACGACTTGATTCCTTAAAATAGCTGGTGTCGAGGTTGTACTAATCTACTATTGTCTCTCGTCACGTTCCCCTTATTTAAATTATAATTTACAAAGTTATACGAATTTTAAAAACAAAATGCCAAGTTTATTATATTAGAAATTCTTTTTTTAATTTCAAGAAATTAATTTTTCAACTGTAACTTTTAAAAATTTCAAGTTATCACATTTTAAAACTGATGTAAGGAAAATAAAAATTTCTTGTGTTAAAACGATTCAGATGACTGAGATTATCTAATATTTGTATACTTGATTAATTAATTCATGCTCCCTCTATGAACGAGCAAAAAGTTGATACAAAACTTCATACCTAGTTTTTCGGTATATTTTCCAAAAGTGATAAATTTCCATTTAAACGGGAACAGGTGAAGCGTTCCCCATCGGAAAAAAATGTGCACTCTAATAAACCTTTCTAAATTGATTTCACACAAAGTTTACTACGTTCTCCCATATTTGTTAAAAATACGCCCATTAATATCTCAGTTCAGGTATACGATTTGAATAATGAATATGTAGTTTGAAGAATATACACCAAAATTTTTCTAATCGAGAATGTAAGAACACTAGCTATGCCAGCATTCGTACTCACATGCACGCACACACATGTGTAATTTGAAACCGGTTTATTGAAACTTTCGAAAATTCCATCATGACGCAGCCCTTCCTCCTACGACAGAATAAATGGTCTTGACTCTCCTTTTATCCTTTATTTACAGTTACTTATGTAACAGGTTTAACCTTTCTTTTTCATTCTTTATATCATGCATATATGTATATGTATAATATATGCATACTTTTTTTTAAACAGACTAAGCAACTGCATATGGCATTCAGGAAACCCATAAAAATATTGATTAGCGTGTGTGACATTGGGTACATCCGTAAATGAGACTAATACGTAAGAATTATAGTACGCTGTACTTACTTATGCAAAATACTGTTAACTTACCTTGAGATTAATCTTATCTTCTTTTACATGAATGACACTGACATGAAAGACTTTGTACACCCACCGAACGCTCATTGAGATCATGTAATGAGTAATTTATTGCAGTGATAGGATTTTCATTCGCTTTATGTTAATGACAGATAGAAGTAAGTACATACTTCATCATTTTTCTCGATTTACTAATCACTGCATAAAATAGATCTAAGTATATTCAAAATTCATTGATCGCAGAATCCAGAATTTGAAATTTGGATCGACTATCAATTTTATCAGAGCCGGCGGACCAGTAGTTGTGTGTCTTTCTTGCTCATTAAGAGCCGTAAATGTAAACAAATGAGAGCAAGATAGATATGCATGAGTGGAAAGAAATGCATCGCGCTTGGTTTCATTTAAGTAGACTCTTAAGAACATTTTAATTTTACAGCCAGAAATGAAGAGAAGTAAAGAAAACGCCTAATAGAAAACCCGTACGAAAGATATTTTTGGACAAGATTCAATTAAGTTTATGGAAAAAAGTTTCATTTAATGTAAATATTATTGTGGGTGTTACGACGGTAAAAAGATCATTTAAATATGGCATTTAATTTACGGCTTGAATGCACATGGAAATCCCAATGAAGACAACAAGGCATTGCATTCAAAATGTTCGATATTGTCATTAAATAATTGTAATGGATATGGTGACCGAGAAGGTTAAAACTACTTTAATTAACATTTCTGGTACGAGAGTGGTTTTCAAGGCAAACAATTTAATTAATAATATATCTATGTATTAAATTTTTTAGGAAAAGTGTATATGAAGGAACATGTTTTTATGTAATAAAATTATTAAAATTTTAAGGTAGGATAAGTGTTTCAAGCGAGGTTTCAAGACAAAAAATTCATTATCAAAAAGTTCGGGTCTGTACATTGTACCATAAATCTCTTAAAACGTTCAGTAATAAAATTTAATTTATAGAAAACTAATTTATTTAAAAACTAATTAACTTGCAATGATATTTCTCTATTTCTTCGTCTCTACTCGATTTTAATGATTTAATTCCCGATTTCACGACCCTGAACTAAAATTATTACACTTAATGATCAATGTTCACAAAACTTCCCAATTAATATAAGCACGATTGCTATTTATTTTTTAAATAACGAACCTGCAATTACTTAATTTTTTAAATCAAATATTTATCTTACTAATTAAAAAACTGCAAGGTACTCACTCTTGTCGAGAATTCGTTTCACCTTCATTGATTTCATTTCCCACCTGTCTTTCTGAGTTGGTAATGAGTCCTTCCATATCTTAAAAAAAAAGAAAGGAAAATGTATTAATTTACTTTAAACTAATTTGTACAAAAAAAATTTTTCTGAAAAAAAATTTGCCGAAACCCGGGATTGAACCGGGGACATTTAGATCTTCAGTCTAACGCTCTCCCAACTGAGCTATTTCGGCTAATGTAAGTTGTCATCTTAGACACGGACTCCCCGCAAGAACTCAAAAAATTGGAATTTATATTGTAAAATTCACACAATGAGTTGTTATTTTACTTGCAGTGGGTTAAAAAACACAATGAATAATTTCCTAACTTTAACCAATTATATACTTTACGAATAATTGGAATAAACAAATTTTTTAAACAAAAAAGTAGTAAAGCAATGAAAAGTACAATTTGTATGTTTAATTTCATGGAATAATAATGAAATGAGTAATTTTTTCATGTAAATACAATATCTGAAATTAGGTAATTTATAAAAGTAAAAAATAATTGCCGAAACCCGGGATTGAACCGGGGACATTTAGATCTTCAGTCTAACGCTCTCCCAACTGAGCTATTTCGGCTGCTAAAAGTTGTCAAAGGTAGGATATTTATTAATTTATTTTTAAATAAAAATTTTTTTTAAAAAATTGCCGAAACCCGGGATTGAACCGGGGACATTTAGATCTTCAGTCTAACGCTCTCCCAACTGAGCTATTTCGGCTGCTAAAAGTTGTCAAAGGTAGGATATTTATTAATTTATTTTTAAATAAAAATTTTTTTTAAAAAATTGCCGAAACCCGGGATTGAACCGGGGACATTTAGATCTTCAGTCTAACGCTCTCCCAACTGAGCTATTTCGGCTGCTAAAAGTTGTCAAAGGTAGGATATTTATTAATTTATTTTTAAATAAAAATTTTTTTTAAAAAATTGCCGAAACCCGGGATTGAACCGGGGACATTTAGATCTTCAGTCTAACGCTCTCCCAACTGAGCTATTTCGGCTGATGCAAGTTTCCTCGATAGTACCATGTGAGGCCTGGAAACTTATGATTATGGAAATAACGTAGAAAAACTGATAATGTAGTTTGAAAATATTTAATAGAGAATTATGAATTGGTTTTTAATAAAAACTTACTTATTTAGATCTAATAAAATGAGTGTTAATCTTAATAATAAATAGATTGACTATTTTTAAATTACAGGCCTGTCAGTGTTAAATTATTGCTATAAAAAACCATTAGCTGTATATTATTTATATTAAATGAAGAAATTACCATCCTCCCTGCTTCTCAAAGTTTCTTGGGTTCTCCACTCACTAATTTCTTTCCTTAATAAATATACCGCCTCAGCAATTTCTCTTTCGGTGTTGTTTGTCGTTGGAGTTGATACACTCTCACTCTTTTCTGCAAAATCGGCAACTTTATATTTCTTAGCTGGCTTTTGCACAGGTGGCATTTTTCTTTGAGAACTCTGTACACTTTTTGAGGGGCCACTTTTTGACGTACTGGGTTTATTAGTAGACAGCGCATTTCTGCACGGTTTTTCAATCTTTTTTGACAGCAAAGGCTTTTTATTTCGAGCTGTTGTTTCATTACTCAATAATCGTGTTTGTGTTGATTTTGGTAAAATTTTTCTGTTTTTTTGCATTTTTAATCAATATTAATACAGACATTTTTATTCATTTTATCTCCTTGATCGCACTAAGGTCTTTTGGACCTGAAATGTAAAAGAACACAAATAAATTGATAAATTCTTTGTTCAAAACTGATTTAAATTAATATCGAATAACCTCTCATTTGCATATTTACCAATGGGCCTCAATATTTATCAATATGAACAGCAAAATATTTTTAAAATATCACAAATACTAGTAGGAACTGTTAAAAACCTATTTCGCTTTGCGGCATAAATATCCATATAGTAATTATAAAATAGAGGAGAATAAAAGCTAAAAAATGATTTTCACTAGCAGCCACCGTTAGAAGCAAAGCAAAGAATTTTGCAGGTAACATTTTGGAGGGAAAAGCTTGGTAAGTTACGAAGAATTTATTTAGATGATTTCAACGACAAAACGTTGTCAAATTTTCTTTTTAAAAATGCGCTAACAATTTTTTAAGCCATATATACTTTTTATGGGGAAAATTTTGCCTATCACCTGTCGATGTTTTCGATATCGAACATCTGCTTCCCTAAACTTTCGAACCAACGGCCGCGTGCTAATTTAAATGAACCGCCAACGGAAAATTGTGGGAAAAATAAACAAACATAACCTTAAAACTAAAGAAGCTATAAAGATGAAAACGATGAGAAAGACTTAAACCACGAAAAGTTATATTGTTTTTCACCTCAAAGGAAATACAACTATCGAAAAAAATTACAATTTATTCATTTCTTTGTATATTTTGCCGTAAATACCTTGGAAAATTGAATCTTTCATTCCTGAAATGCACACCTTTTGTAATTGAAACATCTATTCACAACAAGAGTAAAGCTTCGATAAAATGAGAAATTGTCACTTTTACAATATTAAAACACTAAAAACTTTATATAAATACTAAAAATGCACTCTAGCAACAAGAAACGATTCGAATTTATTGTTGTTTACAACAGTGCTCCCAAAAATCCGCCACTTGGTAATGCGCATGCGTCAGTTAGCACACCTTATTGGTCATATTTCGCGGAAATTTTTGAAATGCTGAAAATTATGTTTTAATTATTATTAATAAATAATTATGTTTTAATAAATGAATCATAAATTAAATACGAAAATCCTTAGTTAAATTATACAAATATTTAAATTAATAATCTAACTGATATTTTTGTTTCTTTATATACGATTATTCATTAATAATAATTAAAATAACATTTTTAGTATTTCAAATATTTCCGCGAAATATGACCAATAAGGTGAGTTGCTCGACACAAGCGCATTCCATTTAACGTACCTATTTTTGGGAGAACAGCAGACAGCAGCAAGAGCAAACAACAGCAATTTTTTTAATAGTAAATCGACGTGCATTGATAATAATAGTTTCAATTTAAGAATAAATTTTCATGAAGGTTTTCTAGTTTAATAAAATGGCAGTGCAACTTACATCAAATTTGGAATCCCAGGAAATTAAGACAGTAAGCATTTTCTTTAGTTTAAATAATTAATCAAATTTTTAGAGGTTAGTATTCACAAAAGCCACAAAAAGCTTTCTGAACTTCTGGGATTTTAAAAGTTTTGTTGACTTATTTTTGATTGTTAATTTCATTTTTAAATGATATATGGTAAGAGCAATTATTGGCACATTATTTAAGTAATTTACATGAATTTAGAAAGCTGACAGTCCTCTAAATATAATTAAATGAGCACAAAAGTTTATACCAGTTCACAGCTAGTTTTTTACTTTACAGTTTCGGGAATTCCTGATGAATTACAATAAAATTTCGGAAACCTGCTTCATGGACTGTGTGAGTGATTTCACGAGTCGCGATATTAAGCCGAAAGAAGAGAAATGCGCCCTCAATTGTATGGAGAAATACCTGAAAATGAGTCAAAGGATTTCCCAAAGATTTCAGGAATTTCAGATGATCGCTAATGAGAATGTTTTGGCGGCGGAAAAAAAAATGGCTCAACATTAATTGAAGCCCTTCCTCGTAAGCTTAAGTTAATCTACTGTAATTTTTGCTGGTTAGAATTGTAAAAAATGTACAGTAAAATTTCTGATTTTATATTTCCGTGTATTTCATTTTACTATCAATATTCATACATTTAAAATTATTGTTAAGAAAAGGGAGTATAAATCGAGCAACTACACTATTTTATTGAACTCATATAACAATAAATATTTATCTATTTGACACCTCTTTTTGATATAATTGAACATCAATTTGCACAAATCTTCAATTTAAATTCGTATTCCTTTAGTCTCAAGGAGTTATTCCAATGAATCAGCGATTATTTCATAATGATGCAAACAATTTTTTGTTCAATTGCATAAAAATGTTAGCTTAATTCGTTGTGAACTGTTATTGACTGTTAGATTCAAGAAGAAATATAATCATTTATTAGAGTTTCAATAACTATTTAGTAACATCTTTTTGTAAATATTTTTCATAATGAATGTTTAACTCCAAGAAATGATTTTAACTTCATCAAAAATTTTCTTCGCCAACGCTCCTTAAGATGTATATATATATATAAAAAAAAGAAAAAATTTATATATATTATATATATATATATATAACTTTTATAAAAATATCACTGAACTTTTGAAAGAAATATATAGATAAATATCTAAATAAACACGTAATTTACTAGTTCTTAAAAAATACAGAACTAAGCCTAAAGTAACTTCTACTGACAGTAATAAATTGCTGATTTTATAATCCTCTAAATATTTGGAAATAAACATAATTTTCTAATATATCTCATAAAAAACTACACAGACTGACTGCATAATCTAACTAGACTTCGAATGGCCGAAATTGTGAAATCTCGGTTTAGTTTGAACATCGACTCCCGCATTATGTGAGGTCCACTCAAATTGCGGAAGTTTCGTCAAATTTTGCATCGACCCAACAATATTGTGTGTCGGAATCTCCGAGTTAAAACTTGGACCTGAAATATGAATGTCTTGATTCTGCATGGAGGAATCTGGATTAGGAGAATTCGGTGGTGTTTTCCTCAGTCTTTTGTAATCAGAGAATCTGTTGAGAGAGACTTGGTCAACGCAGATGGCTTGGGTAGTGTGTCGTGTTTTGTACAAAATCGGACAGCTCAAATCGCCTTTGAGACTCAGACTGTAAAGATTAGCGAGTCTACGCAACTTTTCGCGTTCTGGTTGGTGCATTGGATGCAATTTCAATTCGCTTTGATTCGGATCTTGTAAAAATCTGGATACCTTTTCGTTCGCGGAAGTTATTATTGAGTATCCAGGCTTATTATCAACATGTCTACGACCTGCGCGAATTTCTCGCCCATTTATTCCATCACGAATCCATTGAATTCTTTGTTTGTAGGATTTTCTGGCCTCATCGCTTAGATGCTCGAAACTTCCGTGGAGAATTGCTTGCAGCGCAGGATCTGTTACTACTTTATCTTCGGTGATGCTTTCAGTATCATCCCACCAACTTGATTCTCCGACCCAGTCGGATTGTTCATCATCACCTAGGAAGTTAGGAATATATTAGCAGAACTCAAGGTTTCATATCAGTATTACTTTTTTTTTTAAAGAATACGAATTTTTACCTTCACGATCTTCATCGTTTGTTACGACTCCTGTTTCTGAGTCGCTAGAAGAAATACTGGAACTAGATACACGTGAACAGTCCATTGCATCCTCACTCCGAACTTTTTCCCTATTCTTCGATTTTGAAGCACGAGATGGTTTCAAGGATCGCATTTCGCAATCAATTGATCGCTCTCGGCATGATCTTTTTCGTTTTCCACACCTGAAAATTAAATTGAATTTATCCTGTCACAAAATATGTCCTATTTTCTATTTAATTAGATCAAATAAAATTGACATACCATATTGCTCCATATCTGTTTTCACATTCGTGTTTATACACTCTTTTCTTTTTTCCAACCGAGCTTGAAATAATAGTAACTGCTTGCGATGTCGACGGATTCGAATCAGAGTCAATAGCCATTCTTTTGAACTTTCTTTTACGCTTTGTATTCGTTCTTGGCATGAAATTTTCATTTACAGAATCGCTCTCAAAATTACTGGCGTTATTCAAATTAGAAAATCGAGCGAATCTTTTTGTGTGGTTTGTATCATCGCTGTCAGATTGATATTTAGAAGAGGAAGCGTTTTTCGAAATTCTTGCATCACAAACGGAAGATGAACTATCTTCTGAATGTTTATTGGCACTTAACGAAGCTGAAAAGAAAATTGGTGTTAATTATACTCTTTTGAGTATTACTGTTTTTCTGAAATTGCGTTGGAATTGTTTTTGCTATAAAAAAGCCAAAAGAAAATTTCGTACTTCAAACAGGTTAATACGAAAATTTTATATTTTTCATGCATTAGGATTCGTGATAGCGAACAATTTTAAAACTATAGTTTTATAGAAATGCAAGCATGTCTCAATATTATTATAAGACTACATACTTTTCACAAGATTCAAATCGCCCTTACACTTACGAATATTTCCTGTGGAACGAGCTCGCCTTCTAATTCCCCATCTACGTCTCACACTTGCACTGTTACTACTTTCCTCAAGTGCCAATGTTAAATCATGTACGAGAGCCTCCATTTTTACTCTTAAATCCACTGGCACTGCTTTTAAAACACGCTCCATTTGAAGAAAAATTTATTCTGAAACAGAAAAATTGTTTTAAAATCCAATTTAAATCATCATTGTTCATACTTTTTAGATACAGTTACACAGATTCGACTCCAAATTTTAAACATATATTATAGGTAACATAAAATTATTTTTCAATGCAATAAATTATTTCTAGATGTTCAATAAATAATTAATTATGAATGACTTTCAAGTATTATTAAAAATCGTCAAAAATACATCTTTCCGTACAATCTCCTCCTACAAATATGAGTTCCTGGCATTTCTTATTGATAAATTATCAAATTAGCTGATTTTGATAAAACTATTTATTCTCTACATATTTGACCTAAAAGATAGAACTGACGTTGAACAAAGACGATGACCCCAGTGCATAAAAAAAGTAGGAAACTCGGTCATTCTTTAGAAGAGAAAAATAAATGTACAAAAAATAAATATACATATGTACTGACCTTACGTGTACAACTATTCGCAACGCGAGATTTGTTTTACGCGATCATAACTCTGGAACATATGGTTTGTTGACATTTGAAAGAAATTTGAAGAAACAAATGGGAGGTTTTTAAATGCTCAATACTCTACTTAGGCGATGCTGTTAGCTGTTCCTGCCTCAACTTTTTTTGTGCGTGTATACTTTCGGTAAATAAATGTATGTGTTTTCTCTTTTTGTGATTCATATATGTGTGTAGTGTAGATGGTATAATCACGCAACAACAACGGAAAGATGACGTTTACTGACTTCTTTTTGGTGCTTCGTGCTTCATCCTCTCAGTCACTCTCAGTGCCGCGTCCTTATAGCGTTTTATGTATATTACTTACCATATGAGTAAGGTAGGGGTCCTCATCTCTGATCTTTGCTAATATCGTCAAATATCGTACGTGATTTTTCTAAATTTGAAGCTATCAAAATTGAAGATTCCGAATGTGAAAGTACTGATGGTTGAAAAGAAAATAGTTCAGAAGGTACGAAAACAAATTTAACGATATAAAAATTATATAATTATTAATTCAATGTCATTTTAAGTATTATTATCATTTAAATTTTTCCCGCCTTTCTGTGCTCCAGGCAGTGCTGCCCTTAAATGACTTGATAGCAACTAATAACAACTACAATGTACCTGTTGTACTATATGATTACATACTATGTATCTGCTATGTATATGTAGTTGTACCAGTGACGACACCAGAGATCTCTGCAGTGTAATAGAAAAAATAAAAAACGAACAGACATTAGACAACAGTGCATTGTGCAAGCGAACTGCGTCAACTGCGAAGACCAGAACTGGAGTCTGGAGTGTCTGGACCATCAGAACAGCAACGAAGAGACGCTCGTGGTTCGCGTGTAACGCGAAAAACGTTTTTTCCTGGTTCAGTGCAGTGTTCTATAGTGTACATGTGATTAAATTTATCAACGGACAGATGAGCGCAGCAGCATTACCTTACCAAAAAATACACGGGAACCATTGTTCAAAAATACAGGACGGTTAGGAAAAGTTTACAATACAGGGGATTCGGGGAAAAGTGAGGTTAATTTAGGGTTCTAGTGTCCGGGTTCACGTCCTTACCTCTGTCTTACAAACATTTTCAAAACAGTGGCCCGGCGGAATCCCACGATGGATAATGCCGATATTAATGGCGGGAACGCCGAGATGGCGTGCGAAGATTCTAACCTAGAAACCATCGAGCAGCCGGAGAAACAATCCCCCAAAAAATCGGATGAACTCACAGAGGTAACCCAAGAAAACGCGCAGGAAGTTAATGGAGACATGCAGGATACATCGAAAACCAGCTTGTCCCCAGGGAAAAGAAATTTGCGGAAGACCAAGGCCAACTCGACAAATACCGTCGACAGTGACGCAAAGCCCAAGATGAAGGGACGTAAACGCAAACTCTCGGAACCTGACATCAGTTCCGAGGATTCGACGGATTTCAACGGTTTTGACAGACACTGTTTTAATAACACCAATTCTAAAAATTTAGTTCTTCAAAAACTTATTGGTAATTATTGTTTGGATTATCTTTTTTTGTGGAAATTATGCATGCTGGCTCTTATTTCTGATATGGTTCGCGTTTATGCATAATGAATTATTGTGGTAATGAAAAAACGAAATTTTTATTTGCTATACTTTATTTCATACACTGTCATATTTTTAAATATAAATAATTTGTTTATGCTTGACCTTGACATTTTTCAAAATATTTTCACAGCTGCTGAAGTAGAATTGTCTGTTGCTCAAAAAGTAAAACGCGGCAGACCTTCACGAAAAAGTGAGGGTAATTTAGCTGGAGAGATAGTCAAATCTATCAAAGAATCCCAATTAGACTTGATCGGACAATCAAATAATGTCGAATCTGAAGCGACTCGACTGAAATCGGATGATTTGGTTAGTAAATCGCCAGCTTCATCTGTGAATAGCAGTACACCCAGTGTTTCTTTGAAATTGAGAGGGACTCGTTTAAGTCGCGGAGCTAGTCCCCCAAGCGCGGGAAAGCAAAAAACAGTCAATTTGACAAATCCTGCTTTTCAAGAACCGTTCAAACATGGTTGGAAACGTGAATTAGTTTACAGGGGTTCTGGCCCTGATGCTAATATGAAGAAAATGTCTGATATTTATTATATCACTCCAAAGGGAAAGAAAGTAAGAAGCTTCAGGGAAGTCTCTGCAAACTGTAAGTAGAACCACGTTCGCAGTTTTAATTAAAAATTATCTTTTTAAAATAGTATCATCAATTCTATTTACATACTTAATGGGATAATTTATATTACAGTGAATGCAAAAGGAAATTTGACTTTGGAGAACTTTACCTTCCATAAAGAACCGCTTGGTGTAAATGATCCCGAAAAGGAAATAATTCGAGATGCCAGAAGAGGAAAGGTACGCTGTCATGTTCTTTCTTTTATTAATTTTTATTTGTGAAATTTTTATTTTTAATTTGTAATTATGCAGAAATTACAAATATTTGAGTTTCTTTTATCTAGGATTCTAATCCAAGTACAAAGACACCGAATAAAAAAGTAGCGGCTCCACCCACAAAAAGAGCTGCGTCAACTAAGAAAGTTGAAGATCTTCCTTCAGAATCATCTCTAGTAGTTAAATCTCCTCCTTCTGCAAAGGTTGTTTCTAAAGCAGTCAAAACGACACCCACAGCCCTGAAAGTTAAACCAGCGAAGAAGACTCCACTAAAAAGTATGATTTCATATTTTATTGTTTCATGAATTGATTAATTTAAAAAGACATGGTTTGTAAATCTTTAATTTAAAATATTTTAGAAGAGGTGAAGCAACAGCAAAAGCAATTGGAACAACGACAGCCCAGTCCTGCACTTGCGGCTTCAGAAGTTAAGGAAAATGAGATTCTTCCACCCCAGAAGAATTCTCCAGCAACAAGGAGGAGTCAACAGGCAGCAGAGAAGACACTTTTGCCGAAGGCAAAACGGGCTTTAAAGTGAGTTTTTTTTAAAATTATAAATGCTAGATATTTTGTTGCTTAAAATTAAAAAAGCAGGTTTCATCACAATTCAAATTGACAAAAAATTTTGAAGTAATTTTTAAATCAGAAATAACAGAAAGTAAGATTTTTTAAACTGGAAATTGAATGAAAGCTATAAATGTGTATGAAAATAATTTTTTTCCTTCTGAGATATAATTTTTACATACAAGAGCTACTTTTTAAAATTTCTTAGTCGAATCTAATAGAAGGTAGATTGATTAGAATGTTTTCCAGACCCAAATCCCTTTGTTTTCTCGTCCTATTTTCCTTCTTCGACCCATAATTCCTTGGCTTCTTTGCATATGGCTCTATTTGATACTACCTTAGTCCCTTTTCCCTATCAACGCACGTCTTTCAGGGCCAAAGTTCTGGAACCATGTAGCATCAGATGTTCAACCAGCATGGGCCAGATACCAAGTTTACAGTGTTGCGTCTGCCTTTGTCTTTATCACCCTGAATGTGTCGACGGCGTGGAACATGCAGGCAGTGATGATTATGTTTGTGAGGTACGAATATAATTTGTAGATTTTCGATATAGACGAGAGGCTTTTCCACTTTAAATTTCTCATCAATATAGTTATTTGAAAACTCTTTATAGAATTTAGTTTTGGGAAATTAGTCTCTTTAAAAAAAAAATATATTTCTCATTAGTCTATAGGATTTTAGTTTAATACAACAAAACTTCTCTAGTAAAGTAGGTTTCTTTTTGTAGAATTGTCGGCAAGACACGGAAGAAACAGTTTCTCAACTCCAACCAGTGAATTCGACCCTCACGCCACCTCCATTAATACCCATTAGTATGTTAGGTACATCAAATGCAAAATCAAAGCTTCAGGGAAACCTAGCGCCTCCAAAACTGCAAAGAATACCAAAATCTGATGGTTCAGAACCACATTTACGAATCGCTTCCAAGCATTTAAAAACAACTTCCGTTTCGACTTTGACTGCACAGCCTGATAAAAAAGAGGGAACGCGGTTCGCTCATATAGAAAATGAATTTCTGCACAGCTTTGATGGCACAGTTCTAAAACCTGCTCAGAATATTGCCACAATGGCAGGTAAAAGATATATCATTGTACCAAAAAATAATGCAATGTCAGTGCAACCTGCGATCACTATGAAATCTGACAAAATGGGAGAGAAGCCTTCGAATTTAAAAGTTAATTCTACAGTTGATAATTCTAATGCAACGGAAAGTAAAAGGTCGCAAATAGCTACAAAGGGAGAGCAAATTGATAAGGTTGTTAATAATGAAGATGCTAATGAAGTTTCAATAGATCGTTCAAGAGACAATCAAACAGATGATGCGATAGATGATTCAAAAGATATTTCCAAAGGTATTTCGAATTCAGAAGAAATTCCAGAATCTCTAAAAGATAGTTCAAGTGCAATGGAAGTTGTTTCAAATGAATTGTCTGATAGTAATCTAAACGCAGAGTTAGATGATGCTAAATTGCCTGAAGTTGAACCTCCAGCGAAGAAGAGATTGAAGAAATTAGAAGCGAAGAACCGAAGATCCTCACAAAATAAATCGTTGATAAATGGTGCAACGCAGAGCAGTGATTATTCTAAAGTGGAGAATTCTAATTCAGTAGATGATCGGCGGACTTCGACAGCGATCCTGAATATTGCGCGAGCGGGCATCAAGTAAGTTTTGTTTTCAATTCTCCTAGTGGTTTACTAGTTAAAATTGACTCCCTTCTGAGGTTTTGGCAGGTGCTTTGTACATATTGTATTTACAATATTTATTTGACTGGAAGCGTAAAAAATGATTCAGTCAAACTTCTTCAGTCTTTGCTTCTTCTATTCAAAAAGCTTGTGCTAAAAACTAAAATTATCTTTTCAAAGGAGTCGATACCATGATGATTTTTTACACAACTAAATATTTAGACATCTAATTGTAAGAGAAAATTGTAAATGCAATATACACTGGTGTTTTTTATATTTGTAAATGTAAAAGTCACTGGGAAAAATGAATTTGATTTTGACTTATGACCGAAACACACTGCCTTAGCTTCGAAATACTGCCAGATTTTCTGATGACGAGAAAATTTAATATTATTTATTGAATTTTTAGTATTTACTCTAGTTGTAGTATCAACGTAAAATTTATTTATTCCCCATTATTTTACTGTTATTTAGTTTCAGCCTTCAACGCTGTATCATTTGAAATTTGCATTAATGCTACAATTATAGAGTCAGCTAAAGATAAGTGCTTCACTGAAAAGATCTAATTCATTTTTACTTTTTATATTTACAGATATAATGACATGTGCGAGCCGAAAACAAAAATTATTTAGTGCGTTTTCCCATCAATCTTCCAAAACTCCTATCCCTTCATCATTCTAGAGATGCTTTCTTTAATTTTGTCTCGAATTTAATTTAATGTCGCCATCGCTTCTCTATAATTTACCTTTGAAAAATTGCTTTATAGTTAATAAATAATTCTAAATATTAAATTCTTTAATGTAATCGAATCTCCTATTGGTTTATCTTTACAGAAAGAAACAGATTCAAGCAGAGACAGATCAAAGACAACACTTTATGGTGTCAGTTTGTGCTGGTTACCACGCATTATCTAAAATATTCCAATACCTAAAGGTTCAAGAGTTATTGCGAGCTGCGAGAGTTTGTAAAATGTGGAGGGATCTTGCAGCGCATCCTTCTCTATGGAAAACTGTACGGATGAAAAACAGTCAGGTAACAGATTGGGACGGCCTGGCAGAAACATTGAAGAGGCGTGGAACGCAACACTTAGATTTGAGAAAAATGTTGGTTTCTGGTGACTCTGACACGATGTGGAAAAAGTTCGTCTCCGTAATTCCACAAGTGACAAGTCTCGTAAAACTAGAATTATGTCGATGTTCAGAGGTTGTTGTAGAGGAAGTCATCAAAAATTGCCCGCAACTGGAAGTCTTAAGTGCTTTGACGATAAAATGCGACACCTTAAATCTAGAGTCGGTAGGAAATCTTAAGAAATGTCATGAATTAAGACTGAAATCGGTAGGAGGAATGCAACTTCAAGGTGACCTAGCACCTTTACAAGAATTGACGCAACTAACTCACCTGGTAGGTATTTTTTTTTATTAAACTTGAACAGGGTTAAAAATTCTAAAAAAAAAAAGTAATAACTTCTTTGGAACATCCTGATGAACAAGGCCTAATTTCCGAAAATTGAGAGTAATCCGGGAATAGATGACATTTTACTAATATATTTTCCTATTTACAGAGCCTCACCTCTATAAAAGAACTTGGCAAAAAGAAGCTTGACGTCTTGCAATCGCTAGTAAACTTGGATACCCTCGAGCTGGGAGAGTGTTCCGATTTTCCTGAGAAATTCGGTACCCAGGTTCTGGTTAAACTAAACAAATTAGAACGTTTGAGGTTTGAAAAGGGTCAAGGTTCATGTTGTACTTTCGACATCCTGGAAGGAGTTTCCAAGATGGAAACTTTAACACAGTTGGAGCTTGTTAACTTTGACGTGAAAAACGGTTTTGACAAATGTTTAGCCAATTGCACGAATATCAAAAGATTGTTGATCATACCAACATATATATCGCAGTCTGCAACATCAAATAACATGGTTTTAGCTGGTGTCATTGAACTCTCGAATAATTTGACGCATTTCGTTTGGGGCGTGACGCTCGAGTTGTTGAGGGTCACTGAATTATTTGTTGACCAGTGTAATCAAATGAACAAACCTGTTAGTGGTGAATCTATACCTGTACTGAAACCAGTTCCTTGTTTAAAATTAATTCAAGATATAGAGGAGGAACCTGAAAGTAAAAAGGGTAAGTAAATTATGATTTAAAAATGATTGATTGCCTCTCATTGATTAGATCTTATAATTTCCGTATATTTAAAATGATTTAATTCTTCTTTTCTCTTCTAGGAGACGATGAAAAGCAATCAAGCGTCGCAAATCCTCAAGTTGACATTTTGCCTTTGTCGCAGTTGCAGAAGCTTTTACTAACTGCTTTGCCGAAAACAAGAGTGAAGATCCTAAAAATCCCCTTCAACGCTACTTGGCGGCAAAATATTTCAGACACGACTGCGCAATAGGTGAAGTAAAATAAATGTGACTATGTATTCGGTAAATGAAGCTAACTATATTTTCAACAAGATGAAGATTTGTGAGTGGATATTAAAATTGTTGCAACCATGTGCAACAAATATTACTTACACTTGTACAACTTCTGTCCAATATTTTATCCACGATTCAGTTTTGAAATGCGTGAAGCTCCGAGTACTCGTTCACTCTTTAATTAGTGTGGATACAATTTTGCATATTCTCGATTGTACGAATGACTGATTCGAGGGAACCTAATGACTCTCTTTAAAAGCGATCGGTCCATCCAACAGTGAATTTGTACTTGATTAAGTAGAACAACTGAATCATATTGAAAATAAATATCCAGCAGATATACAGTAAAGCTACATTAGACATTAGATTGTACAATACAATTATATATATTATAATATATATATATATATATATATATAATAGTTCTAACTATTTGAGTTTTTACGCTGCAAAGAAGTTAATACTGAAATTCCCTGTAACTGAATAGATTTTGTAATATAATTTTCCGTTTTTCGATTACTTGATCATTGAAATTAAAGTATTTTGTGAAAGTCTGCGAATTGCTAAAATACCAGTTTAGCGTGAAGAAATTTATATTTTATACGCGGATACGTGGATGTTTCGATCGACGAGTTGAAGTTTATCTTACTAAATATTGTTCTAGAATGATTAAGAAGCTTTTATATTATTAGTGGAGTATCTTTATATGTAATTAAGTTTAGAAACTAAATTAAATTAGTAGCTTGGTATTGGTTGCTTTGAACTTTAGGCTGTTTTTCTGTAAAAATATTTTTGACTTATTATATTGGTATTTTGATCCCTTTGCAGCGCAAAAATTCTTAGAATCCCTTTCCATTTTAACAATTTTAATTTAATCTAGAACATTCAGGAGATTCTAGGGAATATAAACAGTGAAAAATTTTGATGCGAGCAATATGAATTGCTAAGTAATTTACATTTAGTAAATTATACTGGCACATAAATTATTAATATTAATCATTAGTATCATTACTTTTCATTGTAAGTAATTAAAACAATGTCGAAATAAGTTAATTGTATTGTTTTTTTTTTTGTTTTTTTTTTCGTTGTTACGTTTTAATAATAGGTTTGCATTAGAAAACTGTAACTTATTAGATACGTTGCTATTTGTAAATCTCGGTGAATCAAGTTAAACCAAATTTTTGACAATAAAAAAAATTATTTACGTTTTCTGGTGTTAAATCTTGTAGGTGACAAAATTCTCTAGAATTTCTTAAATGCTCATTTCGGTAAAGGGAAAAATTTTTAAAATTGCTTTAGAATTTGCATGTTTCGTTATCTGAAAATTATGCACAACGTGCACAACTCATGCACTCTTATTGTCAATGTATAATATTTCGATTATTCGTTTGTAATAAATTATACTATACAGTTACATTAAACACATCCCAATCCGTGACTATGTCTATACAAATGTAAATAGTATAATAATGATTGATGGTAAATGAACATGGTCTGTCTTAAAAGTAATTTTCACTCAAAAAACTATAAGAAAAGTTTATAATTTTACTTGCCTTGAAATTGACAAGAATTTTATTTGTAGTTAGGGCCTAAAATTGCTGAATTTCAAATTAATTATTATAAATTTCATGTAATTTTTCCTGCGCGGTGTAGTGCGCGTAATTTTTTATTTATTAAGTTCGCCTTATAATAAAGTATGTAGGTGACCTGTTTTAAGAAAAATCAATAGGGTCTGCTGCGCCTGCGAACACGAGAGTGAGACAGCTGGGACAGCTGTAAGTTTTTGAGGTTATGTGTATCACATTCCGACACCCACGACCGCGTTTATTTCTATTCTTAGTAGCAATAAGCGTGGATTTCGACTAATAGAACTTCCATGTCGTCATGATTACGTATTATAATGCATCTGAACATTTATACTGAACTCGATATTGTCGTGAGTTAGTGCAAAAATGGGTAGGAAAAAGCCTCATGTCGTTGCGAAAAGTAAACAACACAGTGGAACACAGAAGAAAATATCTTCAGTAAAGAGGAACGAGATTAATATTCAATGCGAGAAACTGTTCCATTGTAAGTATTTTATATATTTAAAATTTATTTTCGTCGAGGCTGAGAAAAATTTTAATTCTTAACTTCGAAGGATATGATAATTTTCTCCTCAATATTCAGTTATTCCATTTGTTAAGTATTGAAACTACTTTGTTTTAATTTTGGATGATAACACTGATTCATTATGAATTAGTTAGTCAATTATTTATTAATCAACTCTATCAGAGGCTGCAAATAAATTACGTTATTGAATGAATTCGTAAGCCAAGTTTTGATTATTGTCTTTAGCGGAATGTACTGCATTAAATTTTTTTTTTCTAATATAATTATATTTTTATTTCAGTATGCAGTAATTCAGCT
Source organism: Synergus coniferae (assembly GCA_032164275.1). NCBI lineage: Eukaryota > Metazoa > Arthropoda > Insecta > Hymenoptera > Cynipidae > Synergus > Synergus coniferae. The sequence continues at coordinate 11,732,745 of JAUEJJ010000013.1, read as the reverse complement.
TACTTGTTGCGACTATGGGACAATTATTTGGAGATATCGTCAATTTTGGAAAAGGTTAAGCGTCTAGAGGAGATGAAATCAGAATCTACAAAAAGATCTCAAGCAATCGAAAGATTCGTAAACTGGCTGAAAGAAAATCAAGTTAATATGGATGGCATATCCATTTCGGAATTTCCTGGATATGATTTAGGACTGAAGGCTGAGAAGGATTTTCCGGAAAACGAATTGATCTTACAGATACCTAGGAAATTGATATTTAGTACCGAAGTGGCTGCACCAGAACTGCAAGCTTTGCAAAATGATCCTTTGATTCAACATATGCCCCAAGTTGCTTTAGGAATTGCACTTCTTATAGAAAAGCACAAGGAAAACTCAATGTGGAAGCCTTATATCGATTCACTTCCTACCAGTTACTCTACAATCCTCTATATGAACACGAATGATATGACTGAGTTGAAAGGAAGTCCTACTTTAGGTAAGAAAATTAAGTTTAATTAATTACTATTCTTTTGCTTCGATGTGCAAAAAATTTGATCGATATAAAGACAAATGTAATTTGCTCTATTATATTTTTCTGTTGTAGAAGTGGCTTTGAAACAATGCAGGAATATAGCAAGACAATATTCGTATTTCAATAGACTCTTTCAAAATACACAAAACGCTGTATCGGATATTCTCAGGGATGCGTTTACCTATGAAGAATACTGGTGAGTCATTTTTTAAATAATACTAACATAAGGAGTCTATATATTATAATACGTAATGCTTTTAGGCTTTAATAAAAACCGTGGACAATTAATTTAGTATATTTTTAACATAAACTTCCTTTAAAAAATACTTTATAATTTGGAAAGACAATAATCTAGAGCAATATTTAAACAATACTCAGTTTTTTATTTTTATACAAAAAATATCGCATTACATTGTACAAATAAATACAGTCTCTTAAAATAAGGAATTCTTACTTCTAAAAATGATTAGATGTTTTAACAATATAAAACAACTATCTTAGTCTTAAATATCTAAATATCTCTGATATACAAAAAGTGGAAGTGGAATTTTCTCCATAATAGAGAGCCTAAAAGAGAAGAGAATTATAGTTTTTAAATCGAGTGAAGATTCCGTTTTGATGATGTTTGTCAATTTTTCTTAGAAACTAGTTAAATTACAGTCAAACTTTTCTGTACTCGCAGAAATTACAGCGATTTTGTTTACTCTAAACATGCAATATTTCTAATTGCTAATATTGCACATGCGATTTGGTTAGATTTTCTCAAACAGAAATTTGTACAGATAACAGAAAATGAATATATCTTATTAAATAATACAACAAAGAAAAGTGATACTTACATTCTCATCAGTTTCACAATATAAAAACAAAGATGGCTAATCTCTTTGGATGAAAACAAATAAAATGAGGCAGTTTTCTCAAAATACAGCAATTTTTTTTGTAACAAATTTTTTTAGAAAGGTTTTTTAGCAAATTAAATTTATTTCATATAATCAGGTATCGTCTCCCAACTATCATTCGCGTCAAGCGAATCATTTTCTATGTCACTTTTAGGATCATAATCGTCGTCAGTTTCATGACAATCTGGTTTTTCAGGCCTCTTGGTTGTCGAGGTGGCAACAACATTTACCATAATGGTATTTAAACTACTAGAATTGGATAACTTTCTCGTTGTCAAAACTGGACTTTGAAAGACAGCACGTGAAAAAGTATTCCTGTAAGTGTACTTTTGCTTCTGTCGAATTCTGCAAGCAATGAAGATACCTAGGAAAACCACAATTGTAACCCCAAGAATCGCACCGCTCGCAATTATACTAGGCCTAACTCTAGAGATCGAATTCCTTTCCTCACTTTTTCTTTCGTCGGTATTCAACCTATAGATATTGTTAAAGGTGTTTGAAATATCGCTTATAATCTCTTGAACGCGACCATCCTCAATTGAAATCAACGAATTATTTTTTCTCCCTGGTATCTTTGAAGATGGCACCTCGCTCGTGTAAAACGAAATTTCTTCAGGCTTTTGTTGATTTTTGAAAGGTGGGGAAGAATCAAAATTCAAAACGTTTACAAAGACATCAGACTGGTTACTTGGCTCAGAATTGAAATCAATTCTTCTTTCTTCAAACTCTTCTGCATTAATTTCTTGTTCCTCTGGCTCCTTTGACTGCTGCTTGACTTGAGGATATCCAAATTGATCAGACCAATTTGGAGGAAGAGTTTCAAATTCCTTTATGTGGAGAATCTCTTTAGGAGGTTCTTTTGTTGGTTCTTTCTCTTCAATCCATTCCACAAATTCTTTTGCTGCAGGGGATGAAGAGCAATCTGGCTTGACAATTTCCATATTTTCCTTGTTACCTTCAAGACTTTTACTTTGTTCGTCTTTAGCTGTTGGTAATTTGAAACCATTTTCCCTGGTTTGAGACACTTCTGCCAAGTGGAGTTGACTTGATCCTCTTTGTCTCAAAGCTATCAAGTCTTCTATACTCATGTTCCTAGCTTTCAAAAGGCTTTCCAATTTCTTTGCAGATGAGCCAGAATTGAAGAGTTCTAGAATCTCGGCACGGGCATCGGGTTCCATTTCAGAATAAAGCTGATCGCTTTTATGATTCAAATCGTTTTTATGATTCATGAACGGTTTGTGATTTTGTAAAGAATCTTTGAAATTGGATTCTTCTTTAGAAGTTTCTTTGGGAGTTTCTTCACTTTTCTGGAAAATAATTTCATGATTGGAGTCACGGGGTCCGTCATTTTGATATTCCAGTTCAAATGAATCCATATCTCTACTGCTGATGTTATCATCTTCATGTCCTGAATGAGGTATTTTATTTTCAAATTGAATTCTCTCTCTTGATTGTTCTAAAAATTTATCTATTTCAGATTCATCTTGAGCGAGAGAAGGTTGTTTCGTAGGAGTGAGAATGTGTTCAATACTCAAGGTGGATTCCGAATCGCGATTAAAATTGTCAGTCTGAGAAATTGTGTGCCGAGTAGTTTCCTTCTTTTCCAAATTATTTGCGACAGTCGAAGTTTTGGAATTCTTCATAGTAAAATCTGAAAACTCCATGATTTCATCTTCATCATAAGTGATTTTAACTCTTTCTTTCTCTTGCTGAATCACACTAGCTGTGGTAGGGACGACAATAGGAATTTCGGAAGAGACTGACACTGACATTTTCGCTGAATTCATTGATTCTGTTGGATGGATTCTTTCCATTTTCTCTTCCTGGGTTGGCAAAACTTTCTGATAAGCATGAGTACTAGCAGCTCTGAAATTAGAGAATAGATCATCCCGATTCTCAACATTTTTCGCATGATCACTAGTGGAAGAAATACTAGTAGTTGAAGAAGCAGCTATCCTCATCATCTCTACAGCTTTTGCTTTTGCATTTAATTCTTCTTCAGACTCACTTTCCACGTTAGTGGATTTTAACAAATTGATGACGTCTGCTTTGCCCTGGAGAAGATCAGACAAAGTCAGATTTCTCCTTTGCAAGGTTTCTGAAAGACTTAAACCTTCAACTTGCTGCATCTTCAAAAGGGATTTAAGTTCGGAATTTTCTGAGGGTTTTTCAGAATCAGTAGTCTTGATAATGGTCCTATTGTGATTAGTTCTAATCTGATTATTGCGTCGAGTAGTTTCTTGTTTTCTTTGAGACTTTGTAGTGGAATAAGTTGGCGAAGAAGTGCTTTTATCATCCAACGACACTGAAGAAGTTTTCGCTTCCACAAATTCGTAATTTTGAGGTGGTCTTCGTTTTCTGGGTCTAGGTCTTTGGTATTCCTCATCATTCAATTCGTATTCGTTGGGATGATTTTGGAATGTTTCACGATACCTCAAAGCAACTCCTTCTAGGTATTCCTTACTGTCATAAGAGAGTCTCGGAACTTTACTTTCCCTTTTGTTTCCTTGATTATTGTCTTCTTGAAAATCTTCGGATTCACTCGAAGACTTTTCGGAGGGGTGGTATCTTTCGATGTCTTCGAATTGAGGTGGTTTTCTTCTTCTGGAGAGTCTTAACTCTGGACTTCGAAAGCCCTGATAGTCATTTTTGTTATCGGGTCTATGTCTTTTGTTGAAGTCGTACTCGTCTGTAATTACAGTCTGTTCTTCTTGGGTTTGTGACTTCCAGTGAGTTGAGTGATGATTTTTGGCGTAAGTTTTTTCATCTTCATTCTTTTCTTCATCAGAAGCTTCGGTTGAAGACGGATTATTTTCATTTGAAGATTTTCTTGCAACAGTTGCGGATTGAAAAGGGACTAAGGGAATGGAATCTCCATCTCGCCATTTTGGTTCCAGGGCTCCTCCGGTACTTCTCCACCTACCGATGGGCTGACCAGGAAAGTTTGATTCCTGGTTCGTGTACTCATTGTCTTCTGGATATTCCTCTTCCAGGGAATCGACCACAATCGGTTGATGACTCTGCACACAATAATTATGATACAAATTAGATTCAGAAAATGAGAAATAGGTTTGATTGAGTTCACGAAGAAAAGTAATATAGAATTATTCAAATTTTAAGAACTTATAAATAGAATAGAAATATTTAATATGTTTGGAAAGCTTTAGGAAATGGAATAACTGTCGAGAAATTACATAAAACTGATTTAATCTCGTTAAAATTTAAATTTCACGCTCTCGCTGTTTTTCTATGGAAAACAATTATTATGGTTGATAGATATTATTTATTGAGCAATCGGAAACTAGCTCATGCGAAAAAATTATATTATAAAGTTTAGAGCAGGATAGTTTATAATTTATATATTGCCCAAGTACAGAAAATAATATTAATCACTGACATAAAATTTAGCTGGAAGAGATCAAATTTATTGGTTTTCGCAACGCTATCAATAATTTATAGGAAGCTTTTACTTTGCTTTCACTTGTCAAGTAGAGAAATTATATACACGAGTAGATTCAATTATTTTATTTAAAAACTTTTCACTTGAATTTGAAAATGAGGGAACAAATGTTTGTAATGAATTCTTATATTAAAGTAGATTTTTATTATTAATGTCAATGATGGATTTAACTTTTGTTGTATTTATAGCTTCTGTACATTTTTAAAACTACTTATTATTGGCAGCAAGTGAAAAAAACAGATGTAATTTCTTACTTAAGCTTTTACTATAAAAGCCATGTAAGAAGCGGATCAATCGATTCAATAAAATGCCAAGAACGCAGTAATTTCTATATGTAACCGGCTAATCGCACGTGTTCCCATACTGGCGGCAATAAAAGGTTGTTTGTAAGTCATCACGTTCGTTCCACACACTTTCATTATCTACATACTTGTATTGTCCATATTATTGTATTAAAAAAGTTGCACTTGACCAATGATGTACCCACTTATATGGTTACTAAGTTGCTTCTCTAAAAACTTATTCAATCTGTAAACAAACATCTCTCGGAAAATCCTGTCCAAAAAAAGTGGTTGCGATTATGTATATTGAAAATAGATTCTCGAAATATCGAAATATGAAGCTAAAATCTCTCTTCACCTATTGGTTGGATTTCTATAATACTTGCCGCCTATATATACTTTAGAATCGAAGTTAGAACTGCCAACTAATTTCAGTTGACAGCAAAGGATTTTAGAAAATTATTACAAAATTTAAGGATATTCGAGAGATTTTAAAGATATCAAGACACGTGAAAGGATTTCAAGAGATTTCAAGTGATTTTAAGGAATTTCAAAATAATTTAAAAGAGAACGAATGTATAGAAATTTGTCCACAGGGGTATGGCATTTTTGTTAGGAAGAAAGTGAAAGTGTTTTTTTTTTTTAATGAAGCACGTTCTTTTGTTACAAACTGAAACTGAAATTGGGGGATAGATTTCAATGCGGTTTTCCATGGTGAAAGTTTGTTAGTCTATTATGTTATTTCTATTACTTCCTTTTGTAGCGACATTCCTTGACTCTTCTCGGGCAGTGTTGCGCATTGGGATGGGAGCCGGTTTGAAAAAAGTAGATATTACTTTCAGTGTGTCGAGCCAGTATGGTTGTCTGAGACTTAAAAGTGCACGATTGAATTGCATTGTGGATGATGAAAGGGCGTGAGAACGAAGAACCAATTGTAAATACGGTGTACGTTGAAAGTCGCATAGAAAGTCTGGCGAATCTTTATTCCATGAGATTTATAGAATTCATTCTAGAGTCGACAGTTTACACGCTTCAGTTTTATTAACACTGTGCGTTCAATTAAGCATTACCTAACTAATTTAATCTCCCGATTTATAAAATATATTTCTCCTAATCAGTTGCAAATTTCAAATACTTTTGTGGTTTAGAAAGGTTTACAATATTTTTTTATAAATGCGTTCACTAATAAATCATTTTGAACGATTGGATCTTATACACGTATTGAAGTTTATAGTTTCTGTCGTTGAATGATCAGATTTTTTTCAATCGACTTTAAATTAGAAATCTAATAATTTAATAATAATAAGAAAAATTAATAAACCAGTTTCTTTAATTAATATTATATTTCTTAATTAACCAAAATCTCGAATTTTTAATTATTTTCTTTAATGTGCAAACTCTGATTTAGGAAAAAGTTGCAAAACCTTGATGAGACGCTAAAAATAGAGTTTTCCTTTATGCTCTCTTAATTTTCATTAACGTAACCATGCTTGCATTTGTCTAAACACATAATGTGTTTTAAAGTTTACAATTTGCTGAGATATGAAGACGGAGGGCAGTATGAAATGATACTCTAGAATAAATTCTGCTTAGAGTAGCAAAAATGCGATTAGTCACGAATCATAGTATTTAATGTTAAACGAGCCATGCAAAAGTAAATAATGTCCAAAGTTCAACGACCATAAAAAAAGAAAGTTTCACTTCATTTATCATAGTTTGAGTTGCACAATACGATGAAAGTAATAATATGTTAAAAAAATTGTGACACCTTTTCTCGCAGTAAACTATGGATTATAAGCGGAAACGCCAATAGTTACTTTTATAGCCCAGGTCGTGTATTTTCAATAATTGAATTTTTATTTAAGTCGAGAATTGTATTCACTATATACATATAGCTTCTCCACCTACGCAGAAACTAAATTCTCTTCCTTCTTAAAACTCTTAGACCATGAAGTAATTGTAATTTTAGATCTTTGATTTTGAGCACGTTTTGGAAAACAATTTAAAATGTATTACTACTTGAACTACTTTTGCAACGGAAGAAAAATCAAATATCTATCTTTAGGATATTTACAAATATCAGTATATTTTAATTGCATGAATATTGATAGGTTTTAACTTCCTTAAAAGAGAAAAATGTAATATTTGATGTAATTAAATTTAAGAGAACTGAAACGATTATCGAAAAGCAGGTCAACTCAAAATTCTATGTTTCAAATAACAAGTTTCAAATATGTAAATTAATGGCAATTTAGAATTTATGTAGTGTTTACTACACTCTTTCCAATTCTGGATTTTAGTGCCAATTTGTCTCTTTAGGTGCATATTTGTTCCATTTTTTTTGCTTGGTTGTTATTTGAAGTCGACTTTTCAGTTCTTGAAAATATTCGAATCTATGTTACACTATACGAATACAATTTTGTCATAAAAGTTCAAAGTAGAATTTGTCTATTAGGTTGAGTTGAAAACTAATATCTTTGTAATTTGAAATCGTTACAACGTGGAAAAGTAGCATTTTGGGTTCCTAAAAAAGTATTATTTTTAAGGAATTCTGATGGAATTTCAAAAAAATTTTTTTAATTCAAAATCTGTTAAATTCTTTTTGAGTTATTGATTTCTATAAAATCTCTTGAAATCGTTTTGAATTCATTTTATATCCTTAACGTTATACACTCACTTCAAGATTTCTAGTTTATAGAAGCAATAATTTCTTGTGTGAGAAGGTCCTTTAAAGTCAATCAAATTAACCCCAATTAAGAATTTAAATTCTAATTAGAATATTAAAAAAATGATTAGTCTCCAGACATTTATTATAGCTCTTCTGGGTTGAGTGAATGTGCAAATGTTTTCTCGGAAGAAGGTAATTTACTAGTTCCGGAGTTAATATCTTGGTTTGATCTCATCCTGTGCAGACTCTTGTTAATTTAAAGGGGTTCTTAATTTTTCAAACTCGCATAATTGGGATCATTTGCCTGGTTTTCTTGAGTGGTGACGCGATACGCGATGAAATGATATAAAGTCTCGAACTTTCCGCAGTCATTGCACGTGCCAGCTTTCTCTTTCTTTTCTGGTTTCGTTATAGAGAATTCTCCTTGCTCTTCCCAAAGTGCGTGAAAACCAAAATGACATATTTTTGAGAATTTGACAAAATTACATTGAATTTTGAGAGCCAAAAATTTTTAGAATTTTTAAACGAGGTGAAAATTGAAACTCGGCGAGAATAATTATCTTGGGATGATTAAATCGCATGAAAAGATCAAGATTAATTGAAAGCTCTAATTGTTAATAATTATATGTTATAATTCAGCTTTTTAAAAATCTAATTAAAGAGTTTAAGGATTTATCTGATGTATTTACAAATCCAGAAATCTTGTTACTCTTAATGGTCTGTAATCTGCAGAATTTAACTGAATTGAAAATTTATGTGAATGAACTTTCTGCACTCGCTTTCGAGCAAAGATTGATCAGTTCAGATTTTTTGGAAAGGTATAATTAATGAGTTTCCTGAAGCAGATTCTACTTCAAGGTGAAATAAATCTCAGCAAAAGTTATTTCATCTTTTCTAATTGGAATCTCTCTTCGAGATCTGCAGATAAAATTATTTACTTATGTATTTTATGTTTAACTGTGATATGTTTAAAGCATGGGTAGTTTAAAATGTTGACAAGAAATAGTTAATCAATTATTTATAGAAAAATGAAAGAAAATAATTATGGAACAATATAGAAGAATTTGTATTATCTTAAGACTTAAGTAAAAATTTAGTCTACAAATTATATGTTTAATGAGAATTTTTTTTTTTATTTAAAGGAGGTGACTTGGTTTTCGAAGGAAGGCTTGTAGGCGTGAAAGTCTAGGCTGTTCTCGATTGTGGCACGCATTAGAAGTGTGATATTTGAAACAAATCGTACCCGATGTTGTCGATCGTTGACATTCTTCGAACCGGCAGGTTCTGTCGACTCGGTAAAGTTGAAGAGGGCACATAAATCGAGTGCAATTAAGAATAAGATAACACAAGTCACTTTCCTCATTCTTGCTCAAATCCGAGATCAGAGAACCATAGTTTCTCCAATCACTTAATCCTCACTGGCTTCTCCTCTGCTTCTTTATTTCACTTGGATAAATCACCAATTATCAAAAATCCTCAGACAATCCTCAAAAGTACAATCTCTTATTAATTGTTGGTTTTGGTGGCTGCAAGTAAAAGTGAACGTACAAAGCTGCCAGGCACAGAAACACAAAAATCACGTTTTTACGATTGCAGAAGGTGGAGATTTCTTCTAAATTCATACAGTAAAGGACCAAAGCACTTCAGAGCGTAACAGAATATTGAATCATGAATATTGAATAATCATTGAAGAGTTTGTAATTTTCAGGATTCACAGTTAATTTAATTTTTCTAATTTCACTAAGTTCGGTAATTTTATTGAATTTCGTAGTTTGTAGAAAATTTAAATTTTATTTCAGGGCACGTTCACAGTCACACGTTGATGCACTTTAATGTTGAAAATTAGAATTTGATGGGATGTTCTTCGGAGATGTCGAAGAAAATTACAGTTTTTCGGTAATGACTCTTCTTTGAGAAATACTGTCCTTTTTTAATTGTTTACAAATTACTTGAATGATGTTTATCAAGTTTGATGACGAAATCAAGAAGGTAATCGCTCCGGCTCGTTCGAACCTCTCGTGCTAAGTCTCTCTTGCTAACTGATGCGGTTTTCTCTCGCCTCCACAGTAAGTAAGCCGGTGAAACTTAAGGAGTCTTCTAAAAAGGTTCATAATAGATAGTTGCTCTCTTCCTTCACGTCTGGAGATGCATTTCGTCTCGACCAGTTTCCAGAGAGAATGTGTAGGTAGAACCAATTTTGCATATTGACATCTGTTTTCTATGTTGTGGCAAAGATTCTCTTTTAAGACTCAGTTTTTATACTATACCGGAAATAACTGGGACCTCGGGAAATTCGGGAAATGACAATGAATTTACTTTTTGACTGGAAATTTTTCAGATATTTTTCGGATCGAAGGTCACAACAAACGATTATATACTTAAAACGTAAAAAATATTTGTAATGAATTCTAAGTTAAACTTTATAATTTATATTTTTTTGAACTTGGAAGTAGGAAGCATTAGAAGCCCTAAGAGACACAAAATATTTATTATTATGCAAATTTATTGGTAATTATATCCACCTGAAAGAGTTAACGTATTTTTAAAGGCATTTTTTATTTCGATGAAAATGTCATGTTTGTGTTTTGCGTTTTTCATGTGAATATAATTAAACTGTGGAATTTTCTTGGGCATTTCATGGTTACGTTAGTCTGGTGTAATAGTAGATAATTATTATCCTCAGAACCATTCAGAGTCAGTAACCTACATCAAGGTGGCTATAAATTTAGAAAGAATGGAAAGACCTAGAAACGTGACGTATTTTATACTGATCAGAAAGTAAACAAAATAGTTGTAACTGATTTGAAGTTAAATTATAAATAATAATTTTATTAATGTCCGATAAGTGTATAGCTTATTATAATAATCTTTCAATTATTAGTCTCATAAAAAATTACATCATGAACAGATTTTTGCAATCTCGAAATCTAAAGTCACATTCTCTCTTTACCTAATGGTTAGATTTGTATTTGCCGCCTGTACTTTAGAATATTGATATCAGAGCTGCCAACTGATTTTATGGGATTTTAAGGAATTTGAAGAGATTTCAAATGATCTCTTTGAAATACTTAAAATAATATTTTGTAAAATTATCCTGAGCATGAATGAATGACATTTATGAAAGTCACTCTATTTTTTCGAATAATATATAATTTAAAAACGTGTTTCCAATTTCATTTTGCGCGACTTGAGGTTTCTAATTTGAATTCTGATGAATATGTTCATAATTAGGTTTCTTTATTGATGGTAAGAGAGAATCAATCTTGTAGATTTCTGGTCTTTCAGAACATATTAAAGTAGGATTCATGAAATGGCAAGTGGTTGCTCCACTGAATATTTTTAAATTAGTTAAAAAGTAAAATGAAAAGAGCAAGAAGAGTAGGACTTCTGGGATACACAGTTCGATGCATATATGGGAAGGTCGAGTAAAGAATTGAAGATCGTGAGATAGTCGCTTCATACACTTTCTATATACGATAACTTGGTTCTGTAACGAGTGGTATTAACCTGGAAAATGTATTCCAAGCCTTATCCTACTTTATCTTCTCATTGGCTGAGCATATTGCTCCCATGCATAGAAAATTGATGATCTAGAACAATAATCACAATTTACCGTTTTTTCTTCTTTTTTTTAATCGTATACCATAATAAGCAAGATATTATAAATAATTTTATAAGGAATGAAGAAATTAAACAAAAAATGAAAAAAAAAAATTGAATGGAATTTTTCCATAAATTGAGCTTTTCAAATTGGAACTGGACTGCGGTATAAGCAACGCTGAGAGGAAATAATATGAATGATCGAAAAGGAAAATCAATATCTGCTTTCTCCGGTTGAACGTAATGACGAGCCGTCAGATACTAGCATACTAGAACCTCTAACGATTATCGTAAATCATTCATTGACGCGAGGAAAATTTATATGTTCATAAATATAGTGTCAGACTAATTTAATAGATGCAGTTGTGTTCTGTGAGAATTACTGCAAGAAGAGAAACTTCGTATTTTTTCTCGCTCTTGTTGTCGCACAATAGCAATTATCGGATAAACGAGTGCTGCTTTGTTTGACAACGAGATCGCGAAGAGATTTTTCTTTTGAAATTTCGCCAAAGAGTTGCCAAGAGGAAAAAATTAAAGTGTTCACATTTATGGTGAAATATCTTAATATGTATTCAATCATTTGATTTTCGTCTCAAGAACAAGTACAGGCTGCGAGAATTTATTTTCGATATAATCGCTACCACTTTTTTATGATAGGATAAAGTAGTCATATATAAGAAACCTATTTTTCGGAATGAATTTCTAATTCATATTGAAAGTTGTTGAGAATACACAAGTGTTCGATTTAAAACAAAAATTTATATGTATATATAAGTGATTTTAATTCTGTAAAATTAATTAAATTCTGTACACAAGTAACTGCACTTATGAGCATATTGACCAGGTGAATGAAAACGAAAGTGTCTCTTATATTATGTCTTGGGAATCTGAAAAATTTTAAGGTCGTTTCAAGGATTACAAAAGTATTAATTGATAACAATCTAAGGAAAAAAGTACGAAAATGCGCGCAGAGACTGATTGAATATTAAATTGCCTGAAAAATCCTTGAGAATTTCATACTTTCAGTTTATAGACTTATGAAACCGTCTGCAAATTTTAAGAAAGCTAAATTCTTCCGTCTAATATAAAAAGGGCAAAAAGACTTGAAGAGTCTTAAAAAATTTGAACAATTTCCTTACATAAAGTTTGAGGTCTTTTTAGAGAAGTTACTTCAGAGTAATAATTTGGTAATAATTTTGAAGTAAAAGAAAATTTCATATAATTTTGTTACCTGAGTCTACTTTGAAGTAAAAAAGAGAATAAGTAAATAATTAAATAAATAAATATTATAAACAGTGTAGAACAATAAATCATTTAAACCTTTAATATTGTTTTAAAATTAAAAATTTTTCCAAATGCAAAATCTGTTTTAAACTTTTTACTAAACCTGAAATTCGTTGTGTCTTGAACTCTTTAGTTTTACATTTTCAAATATTATTTTCATCAATGTGGCGATTTGAGAGTAAAATTTCTGCTTTTAGAGGCCTCTTTTTTACTCATAAATTAATGCTAGCTTTCGTGAATACTTTTGTAGATACATATACAAAACAACTTTCTCCCGATGTCTATAATTTTTTTGTAAGTCGCGTCGCGTACTTACAGCATCCCGATAATAGTGCTCAGAAAACGGTGACGGTGCGTGTTCTTCACGAATAAATTAAAGAGAGGGAAATCTCAATTGGAACGTGAATTTCTTTCAATTTTATTTTGTACGTCCTGAATGTTGAATGGGTTTAGAATTTCGCTTGTATAAATAAACGATCATCATTAGAATAAGAGGCACTTTCTTGTTCACTCTCTGTGTTTTATTGTACATTTTGGCTACAGGGAAACTGTGTTCCTTATTGAAACCAAAAATGAGTTTTAAGTTATCCATTTGTATCGTTTAATTTTCAAAATTATCCTAAATATAAATTATATATTGAAAAAGGCGCGCGCATGATATTCTAGTTGGTATAAGAATAATCTAAAACACGGAAGTAATTTTTTGTTTTTGGACAACGAGAGTAGAAGGAGACGACTTTCAGGAAATCACATGGGTTACGACAAAATATAACATGTCCTAAAGAAAGTGGTTTAACAGATTTCTCAGTTTTTAGTACGTTGATGCTCTTGGCTATCCGTTTATAGCAGAAAGCTATAACGCTTTGCAAATGAGAAAAGTGCACTTTCACACGTCGAATCTCCAGACGATGATAGAATATCATTAGCATTCAGAGCACTCAGCAATCAACATGGTTCAACTTCAGAAGAAGATGAATCTTCTCTCTGAATCATGACCTGCTCATTAGACAATTTCCTTCTTGAATACTACTTCTTTCTCTTTCTTTATAAAATCTTTTAGATATTTGTACTTTACATGTAAACAGGACAGCTTCAGAACCTGGAAAACCTTGACAAATTGAAGAAATTGGAGAATTTTTATTATAGCATTATTATTATTATTTATTATATTATTATTATTAATTATAATTTCGAACTTTTGTTGGTAATCACGTATGTAATTAAATTGCCAATAAATGTCATCTCATTAAATATTGAAGTAGTAATTGCCAATTAATTTTGTTGTTGTTTTGAAATTCGATAGTTAGTAATAGTTTACTTTTTGTTCGCGGAAGTGAACAAGCAGAAAGTAGATGTGTAAGCACTTTTGAAGTTTTTTATTTTAAAATGACATCTGAAGGCCAGTGTCGCTTAACTTTTAGCATATAAACCACTACGCATATTTCCTCTGAGAGAAAGTTGCCGGAACAATGAGAATCCCCTTGCTTCCAATTTCATCTTTCTAGGTCAAGTTTCTTCCAAAATCAAACTGCTACTAAATGATACCAGTTTCTAATGAACGATTTTACAGATACTTAAATTGCTTTCATTAAAAATAGAGAAATTTTTGTACCTAAAGATAAAGAATCTAGATATTTAATCCTTTTTTTAAAGATTGAAATAATATTTATTTTATCGCTTTCTATAGGCTCATTAAAAAGATTTGAAATAAATTGTATTGGTAATTTTTTAATAATTTCTGTTTTAGCTGGGCAGTTTCAACTGTAATGACGCGTTTGAATACAATTCCGAATGAAGAAGAGACTCAAGTGATTCTTGCTTTAATTCCATTATGGGACATGTGCAATCATGAAGAAGGAAAGGTAATTTTTTACAATGTACATAAATATTAATTGTAAACTTAACTATGAAAATATCCTCAATATTCATGACTTAAATTTCGTTATACATTCATAATTATTCTGTATTTGTTTGTAGATTACCACACACTTTAATAAAAGAACTGAGAGTTGTGAATGTCACTCAATGAGAGATTTTAAAGCAGGTGAACAAATCTTCATATACTACGGTCCAAGAACAAACTCCGATTTCTTCGTTCACTCAGGCTTCGTTTATCCCGACAATAAGCTAGTATGTAAAATTAATTTTTTTTAATATAACAAGATACGATAAATAAGATGGTTAATAACTAAATATTTTTGTAGGACGGCTTCAAACTTCGTCTTGGCATTAGTAAAGCAGACTCACTTCAGAAGGAAAGATTACAACTTTTAGAAAAGTTAGATTTGCCTTCTGTTGGCGAATTCCTTTTAAATCCAGGTCCTGAACCGATTTCGGATACATTGCTTGCTTTCCTCAGAGTTTTTAGTATGAGGAAAGCTGAACTTGAACATTGGCTTGAATCCGATAAGGTTTTCGATTTACAACATATAGACTGCGCTCTGGAGACTGTCGTCGAAGAAAACGTTAGGAAATTTTTGTTAGCTCGATTGAAACTACTAATTGCGAATTATCCCACTTCTCAAGAGGTAAGAATGGTTTTTTTAAAATCATTTTTAAGGAACTTACACACTTTTATTAAACTACTTTTAACAACACTAATTATTAAATTAAGTTATTTTAACATATAATAAGATTTTTAAAAATTGTCATAAGTCTGAATTATTGATAAAGGAGCGCGAGGGTCATTCTAGTCATCTAATTGTCCTTTTCTTGTTCACAGGAAGACATAGAAATTCTGAAAACAACTTTACCTCAGTTGAAAAAACTAGCAATTCAATTAAGGCTAACAGAGAAGAAAATTCTTCAAAATGCTCTTGACTACGTTGAGCAGTGGATTAAAGCATAATATTGCCATAAACAAGACAATGAAATTCAGTTTTAATTACTAATATCTGAAGTTTACGTGTCCAAAGAATTTCACACAGAATCTCCGTACAATATTTAAATCAACTGCAAGGTATTAGATGTAGGTTTTTTTTTCGACTTCTATAAAAATCAAAATCGTGCATATAACTATAATAAAATTCTTCCTTATGAAAAATTTACTTTTGAAATAAAAGCAGAATATTTTCTCTATAATTATGTAATAGGTCTCCTTCATAAGGTAGAATTAAGAATTGTACCAGAGGCCCTCAATTTTATCACAGAACAAAGATTGTCTTTAGTGCTAAACAAAGGCATTTAATGCCAATCTAGACGCTTTTTATTCAATCTTTATTGACAAAATATGTAGTTGAAGTAAGCTCAAAATAGTTACATATAGTTTTGATTCTCTTTAAGTTCAACCATTTTTTTTGCTTGAGTAGTTTTACTAGACAAATCGCTT
>JAUEJJ010000013.1:11674908-11716614 GCA_032164275.1 Synergus coniferae | reverse complement strand
TTGTGTTTTTAGTGTGTCTTAAGACCCTATGTTCGCGATAGAGGTGAACAGTAACATCATTTTTTTAAGTTTTGTAAAAAGTACGAGAAAGCGATTACATATTTTGCTGCCATGTTTGTGATTCATCTTATTTATGAAAAATCTTTATTTTCGACGATTTTAGAATGAAGTTATATTTGTTCCACTAACGAAAACTTTTTAAAGATGCGACATTGTAAAACAGTGCTATTATTATTGATTTAATAAAATTAAAAAATTGGAAAATCGAAACATTGTTTATAGAATTTTTACCCCCTGATGCGAGTCTCTGTCCATTCTTCAAGTTATCTACAACAAAAGAAATGAATCTCAATTTTTTTGACACCTTTATTAAAAAACAACGTGAAATTACAGAATATTTCCTATAGGATGTATCACCGAGCTGATATCTGCGTTTAACTGTATGACATCTGAAAAATGCAGCACTGAGAATTGTTTTACGAAAATTTTCAGTATGTTTTTTTATTACTGTAACGACTTAACAATAGCATTTATTTTCTCCACACACTCTTCTTTTTTCTTCGTAATAACAGCGTCTGCGTCGACAAACTGCTGTCTTCCAATCTTTCCAGGCACCAATTTATCAATATAAAGAGATTGTTGCTGGTTATAAAGTTCCTTGAGTGTCCTATCAAGCTTCTGCAATTCTTGGACACGATCATAAACATCTCCAGATTCTGTCTTTAACTTCTGTGCCAAATCTGAAATCGTGTTCGTGGCGTTCTTGTAATCTTGGTTGATAACCTTCACTGTGGACATATACGTGTTTGTATTTTTGTTAGTTTTTACGTAAACTAGCGTTTCATCCAGGTCATTGTAGCTCGTGACTCTCTGATCCTGAGCAGCCAAGATTTTTTCACAATGTCCAGCGATCCGTAATTTGCTCTCTGATACTTCGTCTTTGTCGATAGAGAAATCTAAACGAACATAGATAATTACCATCAGAAAAAGAAGATAAAGTGCAACTGCAACGAGCAGAGGTTCTTGCAACATTAGCAATCTAGGGAACGTATATTTCAGTTTGAAGTTTTGAATGTGATTTTCTACAAGGTTCTTTTTCATGATGGAGATAACAGGGCGACCAGTTGTGTCCAGGTAAGTATAGTGGAGCGAATTTGGTAAGCGAACTACAGGGTAGGGAACATTTAACTCTATGTTCTTCGAGCCTTCAGGAAGGATGATTTTGACGACAATTTCATCTACAACCATATCGTCGAAAACGTGATCCAAGAGCCTCATTTCCAAGAAGTATTTGTCTCCAAAATGGAACAAGTACTCGTAGCTTGGAACGTTGTAACCAACTATGTAGCGAGTCTTCCAGCCACCGAAAAGAGGAAAACGAGGTCTGAGGTTCAGTTCCACGGAGTCTTTTCGTAGTCTGGTGTGAGATGTGGAAATATTTCCGATTTCGTCTCTGTAGTAAATATCGGAGGCTGCAGCTGGAAGAACCGTGTCGAAGCTTTGAATGCTGGCTTGGCCGGACTTAGACTCTCGTGCATATTCGTATCTATGAATTAAAAAATTTATAAATTAATTACTTTGAAGAAAAATTGCAGTTCGATTAAATTCCTCATAAAAAATTTAACCAAATCTGCTTATTTCAATCAATTTTTACATAAAAATTCAAATTTATACATACCTTGAAAAGGAACCTTTCAATGAAGCTCCACTGTGCAGCAACTCAATCGTCTCTTCAACAGCAATATTTCCCCAATGAGAAATTTCAATGACTCTCTCCATCCTTGTGACAGTCAGGAACTTGTTATTATTTTCAAAATGTACAACCAGTACCTCAGAAGAGAAGGGTTCCTTCTTTTCAAAAGGTCCATAAGTAATCGAGGAATCGCTCTGGCTGACCGGTTTGATTTTGGAGTAATTTTCAACATTTCTGGAAGACAAAATAATTGTCGTGGACTGTTTGGTTACAACATAGGGGGAATAAAGATACACATTTCCCGAATATTTCACAAGCTGTTTCTCCTTTTGCTTGATTTCCTTGGGATGAGGTATTAGTTCATGTGTAGAAACGGTCTCGACGTCGACGTTGACGGATCTCCCAGGTTGAATTGGATCTCGCAGTTCAATCGAGTAAAAACTTTTGTCAGGATGTTCCTTGATTTTGATCTGGGTAACCTTCAAATCGGCTCGACCTGGTTCTCGTAGATGAGCCGCTACGAAACTCACATGTTCTTTTTGTTTTGCATCAAAAGCATAGAGAAAACTTTTTACAGGATTCTTTCCGCCATTCTCGACGATGAGTTTCGCCGTTATCTTGGTGACTTGAGATTGTAAGTCAATGCTTCTCTCGACATTTTTAATGACTAGGTTGGAATCAACCACTTGCGAGTTCGTCAGGGAAAATGTTTGAGAGAAAATTAGAATCACGATAGTTAACGTAGGCACTGCCCTCGAAAACATATTTATTATTTTATACTTATTTCATAAGTTTTTAACTAAGAAAAAGCGATTTTTATCACCCGGCACTGACAACTAACAATTTAATGTCGGCATGGACGTGGCGGCGTCGCACACAGAGCACACAAGGACATGAACCATGGACGGGACAGACCATAGACAGAAGACGTGGCTGCTGTTCATTTGACTTTGGGTGAGTTTACAAAATTGTATGTAATTTTCAGACATTTTATATTGATTTACAGATCTTTGTTTACAGTCAATTAAGTATACTTCTCTATATATTTCTAGTAGAGATTCCTTACTTTTATCGTAAGTAAATTTTAACAACCAGTGATTGGTCGTCATAAATAATTTTTTTGTAATTTTGGTAATTTTCAAATTTCAAGATGTAAAGGTGCCTTTTCACGGAGGCATGTTTTGATTTTTCCAGAGACTTTATTGGTCATTTCTCGTGGGAATTTTTGAAATGCTTAAAACACAATTTCAGTTTTTATGAATAATTTAATTTTAATAAGTAAAAATGTTATTTCTTATTTTCAAATTTTTTCAAATATTTCTGAGTATAGTTTTACTTAATGATCTAGTTGATATTTTAATTTATTAAGGTACAATTGTTTATTCATAGAAAAAAGGCCTTCAATGGTTCCAAAAACGGAAATTAAGTTCTGCTACGATTCCGGTATAGCACTCGCAGCACACGGCCACACGCAGAAAACGTTGTATGTACAAGTATGTACATACGTTCATACCATTGAATTAGTGATTTCATCACCATTCATCACTGTTCATTATGCGGCGGCTTAATCGGCTTAATACAGTAAATTTTCAAGAATAATTTTGGAGAGAAAAGAATATATAATTGCATCAATTCACGTTCCTAAGTGTAATTTTAATACTTTGTTATTTTGGATGTGCCATGTTGAATGTCTATTAGAATAATTTTTCTCTAAAACGTGCGAACATAACCTGTAAGTATATTTTATGAGTTAAATAAAAATAAACATCTTTTGTATTTTAAATTTTGAAAGCATGCCTTGGCATTAATTTATTTCTAATCTCTTATACTATTTTCATAGATTAAATTGTCATTTCTTAGATTACTCTTTTTTTGCATGTAAAAAATGAAAGTCTACCCATTTTAACGATAAAGTTATCACATGCCCTTAAAAAGAAACTTTAAGCACTATCACCTCTTTGATTATAAAAATATTATCATTTTGGAGATAGAAATCAATATAAATCACGTAAAAAGGTAAAATTTAAAAAGATTTTTTTATACATAATGCCAAAGATATCTTTGATACCTCGTTTGATACTTAATCATTGATAATGCGTTCGAGTAAAAATGTAGGTACATAAAATTTCATGAAACTCAAGGTTTCAAAGATGTCGGCGGGAAAATTTAAACTATGCACACTTTCTTGCGGCCCTTGCGGCCTTTTTATCTGCGATTGGAGTGGTCACTTTGTAATTATTTAAGTTTGTGTGTAATTTTAAAAATTATTTTTCAGGTAACACTATTCACTGAGAAAAACTGCCCACTTAATAAAGTTATAATTTAATTAATTAGTTTAAGTAATCAGCTAAAATACAAAATGTTGCGTTTACAAAATATCGTTAACGCAAAAGATTCCTTATGCTTTTCGTAAGTATTATGCAATATACCTCCCTAAACGTTAAGGTGATGTTGAAAAACATTTATTTATCGCTTTATTTTTTTAGTTCGATTGGAAGAAGAAAAATGTTAAAAAGCATAAGCTGCGCACAGAATATAATTTCCAGGACACACATTACAAATATAAATGAAAGAGTCATGTCAACTTTATTCAGTGGACTTTTATTTAGAAATTCCACATGGCTAAAAATGTTGTGTGTTAATGAAATTCATACTCAAATTGTACCACGTTACCAAACTGGTGAAAGTAATCAGATTAATAACACAAAAATGAAACCTCTATTAGATGTAAGTATTTAATTTTTATTGTAAAACCAAATCTTTACGATATAGAATTAGTAAATTGATTTTCAATTGAAGATTATGAAGTTATGATTATTTTAAATATTTTAAAGGAGGCCGAGGAAGAAGTTTATACAGACACAAATGTAAGAGAACCAAGAAAACATCATAGTAAGAAACAGATAATTCACAAAATGACGGCTTACCATACTGGTAAGTTTTGTTCATCCTCATCGAAGTAAAATATTTAATATTTTAACATAACTGAATAAAAATATATTTAATATAAATTTGTTACAGAAATTCTAAAGGAATTTCCGGTGCCAGTCTCTTCATTACATAACATCTATTCCATAGTGCAATCACAGTTGAAAATTGATCAAGCACATACTTTTAATTACACACAAGACTCAAAATCGAAGTGGACATGCACACTGACAGTTAAGTGGCCAGAAAATCAACAATTTACTGTTACGGAACAGTCGAAAAGATCGGGGGCATCTGCAGTAGCTTTACAATGTTTACATTGGTTGAAGGAGACTCAGAAATTAAAAAATGGTTTGCCGATCGTTTTTGATGTTAATAAAATAGCACATTCTATAAAAGCACCTACAAATATATATGTGGATAATACGTTGCAAAATAAAGTACAGGAATTACTGCACAAGTATGAAACTGTAAGTTTTTTTAATTATTTTTAGATTTACGTTTTGTTGATAATAAAAAGTTTCATATTTTATTCTTAATATTTCAGTCTATCCAACCAATCATATCAAAAGCTGATTCACCAAAATCTAATAGAACAGCTGATAATCCAAGTTTTCGCGGTTTTTTCGAAAGTACTTGGATTTCTAATCCGAAAAATATTATCAACGTGCCTAAAATACATCCTGAGGAAAGAGATAACGAACTTCATTCAAGACTCCAAAACAGAAAACCTGTTGGTTATACATTACCCATTAATTCGTACAAGTATGTTTTCTTTGATATAAGTCATTCCAAAATTTTGTTTCTAACTTAAGCCTAAATTTGTTTAAATTTTTGTTATTCTTAAAATAAATTTTTCAGGGATGAAATTCTTAAACAGATAGAGAAGAACCAGATTATTCTGATTAAAGGAGACACGGGTTGTGGGAAAACGACTCAAGTTCCTCAATTTATTTTGGATAGTTTTGCTCTAAAGTCGGAAGCCAGCAAATGTAATATAATAGTTACCCAACCTCGGAGAATTTCAGCAACTTCACTTGCGGAGCGTATTGCTAATGAAAGAGGAGAAAAGTTGGGTGATGTGATTGGTTATAAAGTTAAGTTAAATCAACGTCTGCCACAAACTCCTGGTGCGATTTTATTTTGCACGACTGGTATCTTGCTTAACAAAATGCAAACGCACCCAAACTTGTTTGGGTGTTCGCATCTTATCGTCGACGAAGCACACGTAAGAAATATCGACATCGATATGCTTTTAGGGCTATTGAAACGAGTTGTGAAGAAAAACAAGGATATCAAGATTATTCTAATGTCTGCAACGTTAAATGCTGAACTTTTCCAAAATTATTTCAATTGTGCTAGTGTAGAAATCCCTGGGAAGGCATTCCCTGTGAAAATGAACTTTCTGGAAGACATTACTAAGGCTATTGGAGAAAAATGGTTAATTGATGAACCAGAAGCAACGTACTATAAACCACCAATAGAGTGTGAGAGAGTGGCAAAGGTCATACAGTGGATAAGCGATAACAAACCAAAGGGCGCTATTTTGTGCTTCCTGCCAGGATGGACTGAAATAGTCCAAGTGGAAAAGTTTTTAAAGGGAAATAATAGGAAAAGAACAAAACAAATTATCCTGCCTATTCATTCACTGATGCCGAGTTATGATCAAGAAAAAATTTTCGAAAAGCCTCCGCCGGGCGTGAGGAAAATTATTTTAGCTACGGATATTGCGGAAACTGGAATTACAGTTCCAGATGTGGTTTACGTTGTAGATTCTGCGACACATAAGGACATTCGATGGAATAAAGAGATGGATGTAGATACTATACAATGTTATACAATCTCTAAAGCAAATCTTCTTCAAAGGTAGAAAAAGCTTCGGATTGTTGTTCCATTTTTTGGGAATATTTTTTATCGTGACATCTGTGAGTTTATTATTAGTTTCATAATACTATTGCATTTTTTAGGAGGGGCCGAGCAGGAAGAGTTGGTCCAGGCGAAAGTTATCATTTTTTAAAAAGGTCAGAATACGAACAGTTGGAGTCATATCCTATACCTGAGATACAACTTGTTTCTTTAGAAAGGGTAGCTCTCGATTGTAAATTATACAGTAACGAGAGAATTGAAGACTTTTTGTCATCATTAATCGATCCTCCAAATCCACAAATTGTTCGTACCTCTGTAGAAAATCTTATCAAGTTGGGAGCTTTAGATAAGGTGGAAAATCTCACGACTCTTGGTAAAAAAATAAGTGGTTTCAATCTTCCTCCTAAACTTGGAAAAACCCTAATTTATTCCAGTATTTTTAAGTAAGTTGAAAGTACAATTTAAAGTAAAGTCTAATTTTTATGAACTAATGTTGAATGCTTTTGATATTTTGCTAACATCTCTTTTTGTTACAGTTGTGTAGACCCCATATTGACTTTAGTAACATTATTTTCGATGAATATTGAGATCTTCAGGAATGCTTTGCATCGTAAAGATGAGATTCGAAGTGTGAAACAACGTTTCAGCTCTAATAGTGACCATCTGGCCTTGAGGTGGATATACAGGCAATGGGAAGCTTTTTTGAATAAAGACGAACGGACTGCAGAGAAATTTGCTGATGAAGCTGGACTTAATAACATGCGATTGTTTACTGTAAAAAGTATGATCAAAATTTCTCAAAATACTGCTCAAATCTTTTGTTTTAAGTTGTTTTTTGACAGATATTTTTACTTCCAGAAATAAAAAACCAAACCTCGACGCAGCTTTCTAACATTTTAGGAAAAAGACAAAAAACAGAAGAAATTGCTGATCTACAAGTATATTCACAAAGCGATGAAATGGTGAAAGCTGTAATACTCTCAGGAGTGGATCACATATTAAAATATGTAGGATATGAGAAGCGTCGCAATCGAATTATGCGAAGTGAAAAGGCTCTTCAAGATGAGTAAGATACTGAAATTAAATTCTCCTATTTCAAATTTTTTGTAACTATTCTTGATAGATTGTTATACGCCAAATTTTTGGGTTATTTAGAAACCGAAAGTCTGCGCGCACAACTCCAGAAAGTGTAAATCATATGAGGAAGGAATACCCGACTCCTTATTTTACTTACATAAGGAAAACGTTTTCCTTTGAAAGGAATAGGACAATAATTCGCGACAGCAGTGCGATGTCCCCCTTGGCAGTTCTGCTTTTCAGCCAAGGACACATTTTTGGTTACGAGGTAATAACAATGCACCAAATAAATATTTATCTAATAAAAATATATTACGTATTCTAAAATTCATAATGATTTCTTTAGTATGAAGTTGAAAAAGATTTAAGCACATTTGATATGGAATTACCAATACTTCGAAGAAAGCAAGTTCTAATCAAAGTTGCAGATAAGGATAACGTAGCGCTGCAGTGTAACGAAGAGTAAGTAATTAACATTCATAAATTAATTAATTATAATACAGTATAAAGTGATTTCTAAAATTTAAAAATGTATTTTTTTGTTACAGTCTTGCCAGTTTGCTCTTTAAGTTCCGTGATAGCATATGGGCTACTGTGCGTTACCTTGTAGACAATGAACAACACTTACAACCTAAAGAAGTAGATATTGTTTCTAATTATAGAGATGAAATGCTAGCATTACTTAATGAAATGTTGACAATAGCTGCTGAACCTTTAAACAGCAATTATTCAAAACCCAAGAAACGCGAATACGAATCCCATCCATTGGATATTGATGATTAAATCCTGTTCTCTGTATAAAATTTAGCTTATGAAAGAAATTTTTATAAAATTCTGTATTTGAAGACGACTGAGAGGGGATTGTTTATCAAACTGAAAATCTTATCTCTTGTATAAAAACAATAGAATCAAGTTATATTAAAAAGAAGTGATAACAAATATTTAACTGGATTTTTTAATATTAATATTTATAATACGCTAGGCGATTTCGAGATAAGTCTAATATTTTAAAAAAGGAAAGGATATCTCTTTTTCAATATACTATTTATAAATTATAATTCCATTCATATATATATATAAAGTTTAAAAATATTAACGCAATTTTAACTAAATTAACAGAAAATCAATAACATTTATCGCAACTTTTATCACCCGAACATAATATTTATAACACAAATTTAATTAAAGATTACATGCTAGAATACCCGCAACCTACCAACAAATTTTCCCAGTTTTATGAAACGAGTTCCGACAAATTCAAGCAGGAAATAAAAATATTTATATATGTAGGTACTTTTATGATATCTATTTTTCTATTCTTTTTCAAGTTTTGTATTTATCGGAACTAGAAAATTAATTCTTGATAACAATTTAGAGATTTTCCATTAATTATCTATAATTTTATAAATATTTAACACACATAATTCGTTTTTAATTTGCTTAATACTAACATAACTTGACAAGACAATAAAGTCGATCCATGGAGACATGGACCTCATGGAGACCCATGAGATAAATAATTATTAATCAACATTAACAATTGAATTAAGCGAATTAATATAATAAGCGTGAGCTTATACTAAATTCGTATTTAGATTTGGCAGGTACATGGAAGCGTGCGCTTTTGGAACTCACAACTCCTTCCAATAAGTCTATATTTTAAGAAAAGATTGATTAAATAAGTGTATTGACAACTGAATCATTCATAAATTATTCGTAAATTAGATACAAACTTAACAAAGTATTATTAAAATAAATTACTCTTCAATTAAAAATGTAAACTAAACAACGAATAAATAAAACTAGGCAATAAATTGATATTAAATAGTAATTGAAAAGATTGTGAGAATTCAGAAAATAATTGTGTCTATTTAATAAAGCAGAATAAAGCAGAAATAAAGTAAACCACAATTTTTTAATAGGCAACAAAAATATATGTAAATAATTTGCTTTCTCATCAAAGAATAACAAATTCAGTAATAAAAAAAATATATTTTCTAATTCGGAAAGTAAGAAAGATATTAGAAAAGGATGTAGAAGGTTAGTCTACATATCCTCCAGTGTCTATAAATGAAAACCCGTTTGGCAAGATATCATTTGAAATACTATAAATTCGGAATATAGGTAGTAAACTCGAGCAAAAATCTATTTACATTTCTTTGATCCCTGAATTTATATGTATTCATATTGTATAATATAATCTCACTAATGTAGGGACAACAACTTTTTACTGAAAAGACAAAATTCTGAACGTGAAAAAATACCGAAAAATTTGAAAAAAAAAATTGAAGAATTTTTTAATAAAAGCTTTGTATAAAAATTTTTAAAATTAAAAAAAAGTTTGGTTCCCAGCAAGAAGATGTTCCCTAATGTGATTTCGTATTTATATCGTCAATGAAAAAATTAATTAATTAATTAAAAATTATACGTAACTGCACAAAAAGTAGCAAATAGCAAACCTTAATTTAATAATCTAGACTCTTATCACGATAATATTGCACGGCCGGCCAAGAGCGTTTTGAAACTCTTACAAGTTTAAAAACTTTTGCAATCAAGCAAAAATTTAAGCTCTAGCGAATAAATAACTTCTGAAGTAATTGAGCAGTTCACTTTTCCTTATACATATATAGAATTTATATCCTAAGTCCTTGGATAAATTAATTATTGATCATGAATCAATATTCAATTTACTAATTCTATACTAAATAAATCACCCGAATGTCGAACTTTCAAGATACATTTGCATCTTTGAATTTTTCAGTAATTATATAAATATGAGTATGCAAATTATTTTTACTGTTGGACTATATCAATAGATATAAAAAAAATTATTTACAAGATAATTTGTTAAATCATAATGGCGATCTTTGACTTTCTTTCATTGAAATTAATTTACACTTGATTTGTAAATATCAATGTTTGCAATTCCTCGTGATTTTCCATAATGGAACCTATGCATTATTATATAGATTCCCAAGGAATATTGTGAGTCGGAAATGATTTCACTTGAATTTAATGAGACTGCAGATAAGACTTAATGTATGTTTGGGATTTGCTTTTAAACAATCAATAAATAATTTAAAACCTATTCACCTTCTCACTCAGAATTTAAAGGACATCGTTAAATATAAAACTATAAAAAATTTTAATCTTGGTACCTAAATAAGAGAATCTACTAATTTAATATGTAGTAACAATTAATTTTTCTATAATTTAATACTAGTTGTTAGTTTTTCAGTTTCAGTCACGAGACAAGATTGCCTTTTTTACTAATCCCTGGAGGACTTAAAACAGTATCATAACTTTCAGCTTCACTCTCACTGGTGTTCACGCCTGTTCTTTCTAAAACTACACCTTCATTTTTTAATCCAAATGGTTGAAAAAAGGAATTTCGAACCTCGACATCTACTCCTGAGTCAATACTTTTAGAGAAGGTTGAAGTCTCTGAGAGTTTACGAAAATTCCCGAAGAAAACGCTATCAGTTCCTACACTCTCAGCACCGCTTTCACTTGCTCCATCTCCAAATGATTCCGTTTCATCGGTTTCTGAAACACTACTCACGCCGTGGGCCAATAATTGCTTGCAGGAACCATTGCTGTCTGTACTGCTCAGGTATCCACTGTCTTCCATTTTATTCTGAAAAATAATTACATAAAAATATTTTATAATTCAGTAAATTAGGTTGAATAATTTTCCTCTAAGTGGAGAAATGACTAATTTAGTAGTTAAATAAAAGGCTACTAATTCAACTAGTCAAATTCTTACTAATTCAGATTCAGACAGTATATGTACATACCAGAGTTGGATTCATAAAATGTGTTTTCTTCTGCACCTTCGCTTTCTTCAACCCAGTCGGTGGTTTCGTACAAATACGATCTGCTGAATTAGAAAACATCTTCATGCTGTGTTCAATGAGGTTTGTTAGATCGACTCTTCGATTCATATTACATCGATTTCGGCTAGAGCAGGATTGTTCTTTCATCACTACTTCATTTTGATATAAAAAAGATGAAGGAACGGAAGGATCAACAATCATGTTTCCAGTATGCATCTTCCAAGAAGAAGGCAAGAGGCTTAATTTTGACCCTTTAAAGTTATTGCTTCCACGTTGGATAAAATTTGTGTAAATATTCTTTGATGAAGTTTCTCCCTTAGAATTTATATTAGAAATATTGCTAGAATAGTTGCAATTATAATTTGAATAGTCCTTACGTGTCCCTACAAATAAACTATCAAGGTTTAGGACAGGAGCGCCTTCACTGGCTGTAGGGTCCCTCGTTCTGGTACGACTCCTGTCCCAGTCGTTTTTTGAGAGGGACGCTGTTATCTGGATATCTTCCACTCTTCTTGGTTCCTTTGGTCGTTGATAAATTCCTTCAGATGGTGGCATTGGAACTACGTCTGGATGATTTTGAGGTTTTCTTTGTCTTCTTGCTTGTCTGTTGTCTGGTGTAAGAAATCTGTATAAACGAAGAAAATATATTTGAATATTGATATTATTTAGAAATTTTGAAAATTACAGTAAATTTAAACTGTAATAAAAATAATTAAATATATCTCTAATGACCTGTTCTTTTTCCAGGAGAGGTTTTTTTCCACTTCATTATTGAGTGATTGAGTTCCATTGGGGACATCAGCTTCTTTCATGGTAGCTTTGAGCCTGGCTTCATAAATAGCTCGCAGACTTCCGTAGCCTCGATTAAGAGGAGCAACTCCATTTTTTGTTGAATCCTCATCCTTGAAACTGCCCTTACTTCTCAAAAGAATTTGACTTGGTCTCTCCAAGGAGTCGGCATAGACTTCACTCGGTACTTCTTTTTCGTAATGAACATCACCATTGATCTTAAGCTTCATTGGTTTTCTATCTAGAGTATCGGGTTCGTATTCTGATTCATCCAGTTTTACGTAGTTTCTAGGAGAATCTTGAACCTTGATGGTTAAATGTCCTGGATTCTCCGGCTCATATTGGATTTCAGGACCAGAGTCATCACTTCCAGTTGGACTGGCGTAACCATCATTTACGTAAACTTCACTCACGAGGGAATATCCTTCTTTTTGAGAAATCATCTCTGGAAGGTTGTAATAGTTCTTTTTGCATGCCTAAAAATTAAGGATTGATTTTATGAAATGTTCTATGAAAACTAAAAATCATAAAATTATTTTCAACTGTAAAAGCATAAAATTCAGTAAGAAAATATAAGACTACTAATTCAATTAATAAAATTCTTACTAATTCAGATTGAAAGAGTAATGTTATGTAATACGTATTATATTTAACTGAACGCTTCCTTACCTGTTTCTTCATTTTAGAAATAGTCATCTCTCCTGTGTTAGCATTGATGATTGCATTTTGCATTGTCATTTCTTCTTCCATTGGCAAGGCAATGGACAAAGTAGGACTCGAATGATCAGTAGATTCAGGAGATTTTGAAGATTTTCTATGAGACTTTGACCTCTCTAGACTATCAACTTCGTAATCATAAATTTTAGAAGATATTTCAGATTTCAGACATTTTTTAGATTTTGGACAAGGTTCTAAAGCCTTCACGTCTACCATTTCTTTAATAACTGCATCCATAATTCGTTTAGCCGTATTTGTACCATTTGGAAGTTCCTTTATCATGTCTGGAAGTTTCTTTGGTGCCAAAGGTGCCTTCAACTTACGTCGTCTTTTATAAGGCGCAATAGGTTCTGACTTTTCTGATTTTTCTGATGTTGGTTTATCAACATTTGGAACTTTAATTTTTTGTACATTAGAATTTATTTCACTCTTTGAATTTTGGTTCAGCTTAATTTCTAAAGCCGCATTTTCTTCCATCTGCTTGATGAAGGAATTTTCAATCGCTTTTCTTACCTTCGCGTTGATTTCGTTGTTTTGGTGCAGATCAAAGGATGTAAAACCATCTCTAAGTCTTCGTTGAAATTTATCGTAAACGGGCTCTTCGAACATAGATTTTGTAGATCTTTGAGAGACACTGAACTTGTCGTCATTTTCGAGAATTTCACTCCTGGCAATGTTTCGAAATGTTCTTAACATGGGAGGATTGTCTTTCCAGGAAGAGAAAGGTTTTGTTGGTAAACTTGATCTATCAGTGGTGTTAAAATCGTAGTTATTGGTGATTTCTTTAAGGTATTCTAAACTGCGAGCAAATGTTCTTGCATTTTCTTCGAAGTATTTTCCATCGTCTTCTGGATCTTTCCAACGACGTTCTGGTGGTTTTACATCTTCTAACCATGCTCGAACTCTACTTTCTCCAGGAATTGGTTTTGCATTTTGTGGAAGATTCGGAAGATTTTGACGTGATTCTAAGCAACCTGGACATCCAGAACATCGTTGGGATTTTTTGGACCTTGCAACGGATCCTCGACTGGAATTTTCTTTTTGCTTGTTTGATGAACTACACTGTTCAGAAATGTTGTCTTCTTCAGCAATTTCTATAAAATGAATTCGTTCTATTTAGTTGGGCTAAGAAGTTAAAATACTGAAAAATATTCTAAAATGTTTAAGTAAATATATAATTACAAATAAATTTGAACTTACTGTCTAAAGAAGGAATAAATTTTTTGGCGCTCATCTTATGCTTGGCGATGGCAATCACTTCTCGAATTTTTAATAGAAACTCAATGGCTGCAGGTGGTGGAGCCTACAAACAAGAAGCGATACCTTTTGATTACCTTCTACAATTTATTACGACAATAATTTATACAAGATGACGTTCGATACTTGCATCGTTTTCTCGAGGAATTTAATAACTCACCAATAATAGTTGCCTGTCAAAGTAGGCTGGATTGAAGTACAGTTTTCTTCTCTGAGCACCAGGAAGGACTGCGTTGTCTTGATGATGAGTATTGTCACCGGTTTCCACAATTCTAACATCCTCGTCTGGTATTCTCTCACCCAAAATTGAAGTCGATCCACAGGCCCCTTCATTTACCTCTGAATAGTCGTAATGAGGATGAATTAAAGCTGAAGTTACCTGAACAGTGGAAACAATATTTTGGTCCCGTTATTATTTGGAAATTTTTTATTGCAAAAGAAGTTACCCATTCTTCAAAAATAGCAATTTCCCCTTACATAGAAGTCTTCAAATTATTATTACAACCATTATTTAGTCACTGGTTTTATTTAAACAAAAAACATAAATTATTTTAATTATTTAGAGTCATTCATTAATAATTAGATTATTATACTAGAGTGATTAAATCACTAAATAAAAGAGGACTATCTATTGTTCAACTCCGCACTGAAGACTGACTGTAATTCGAAATTGTCTAGAGACTGAGAAAGTGGAATACCCAATTAAAACCGCATAAAATTTGCGGCGCTAAGTGAGTCTTACGTACTAATTGGGTGCAAAGAGTTGATGTGCTCATTCAAGATTGGCATTCATTGTAATGTGATTTAGAAAAAAGTAACACAGTCTCGATGAGATTACGTTCCGTCTGAACTTTAAAGAAGCTTTTCTGTTTTCATTGAAATCTTAATCATTGTCAATTTTAATTTTAGTTAATGCTCGAATTTCCGGATACATCGATTACTAATTATTATTTTAATACGTCTTGAACTTTTATAAATATTTTAGAAAGATAAAATGATACTCTGTGATTATAGGAAACTTACGTGAACATTTTCGAATCCTTGTTCACTATCGCTCTGAGGAAGATCGTCTCCTAAATCGCTCTCACTCAAAGCACTATCACTCTCAAAATGCCTTGAGGCTGCCATCAGTAAAGGATTATTTTTAACGAGTCGAGTTCCATTTCTCCCACTTGTTATGGCTACTTCTGGCTCTTCTAGATTTTTTCTTTTAGATTTTCTGCTGTGCAGATAAAGAGATACACTTGCTACGTAGATTAGAGCTAATAGAATCGAAGATATTCCTATGGCTGTGTATTCTATAGTAGAAAGTCCTTCGGATTTTTTGAAACTGGACGAGAATGTCACTTCTCGAATACCTGGCAATTTGATTTTTAATACAGTTAGTTTATTTATTTGATTTTTTTAATTAGAGATTTTTTATCTTATATGTTAGTACTCTTATCATTAAAAATTGTAAAGTGGATCTCTTTCCAGCAAAAGAGAATGACGCATTTAATTTAATAGCAAGTTTCTCACTGTTTTTTGAGGAAGATCCTGACACTCGGAATGCCACGCAAGGAGTAAAAACTTCAGGATGTATGGATCCCGGAAAGGCGTCCCTGCAGATGAGTTTTGCTACAACTAATTTGCCCTCTGAGGCATCTCTGATTCCAGTTTCTCCGATCCACTGTAATTAAATGTCACGTATAAGAATGCAACCATAAATTTGGATCAGAATTTAATTTTCACACAAATAGTTAAGTTAATATCTTATTCTTTAAATATTTTTTTTGTGTCAGAAAGGAGACATCCACCTGCAAATAATTTGGAAGCTTGCAAAAGATACTCGTATTTTATTGTACTAATTTTATTGTATTTAAAAGATTATTAATATTTTCAGTATTTTACTTCTAAATTGAATTGATATGATTGAATAAACTTTATACTTATGATTTATATTTTCTAGAAAGAGAGATTAGTAACCTGGAGAAAAGTTCTGCCTTCATCTCGAAAAAGTCTAAACGGCGGTTCCGGACTGGACAAGTTTCTCAATTCAATCCATCCACCTTTTCCTAATTGCTGTGCTCCAGTGATTCCACAAACTGGAAGCTTTACTCCTGTAAGCGTATTCAAAACCATTTTAAATTTATTCAAACCATTTCAAGTTGCACTGTCTGTCTAATTTGAAATGGATTTTATCTTAAAAGAATTTAAAGCGATTTCCATAAATTCGTGATAAATTTAAAAAACAAATCGTGTCCAATAAAATATATTGAAGTACACTTTGAATATGAAAATATGGATATAATTTAAAGTCTCACGAAAAATAAAAAGGGGGAGAACGAAGAAAATTTGTAACTTTTGCAATGTAATTAAAACTTTATGTGAGATAAAACTCCAAGATCTGTATCTCTTATTGCGAGGGGACGTAAAAAAATTTTATGCGGTTTATAAACTCCGGTGGCGACGTAGTGTGTAACTGTAACGAACACACATTTGGGGATAATTTCGTCCTGAACGAGAATTTAAAGCTATATATTAGTGTAGGAAGAGGGGCACATTCGTAAAGTGCATTAATGTGTTTACTGCTTCTTCTGACGTGCAGAACTTGAAGGAATTCTGTAATGCAATCTTAGGGCTCTAAAGAAACTGGTTGTTGATTTATACAACACAATATTGTAGTAAAGTCATCTTCCAAGTACACAGCACGAGCTTTACGAACATTTTTAAGGCTATTGAATTCTGTTTATCTCTCACAGAAAGCAGAGAAAAGATATATGAAGGGTCGTCACTGAATCGGAAATTTTTAAAACCCATGAAGTTTTTCGTTCTTTATGTCTATTTCAAATGATTCATTTTTTAACATTTCGTTTTCGAAGGTTTCAATATATAATCATTACTATTTTTAAAAATTTCATTTCGTATCTTACCCTCAAAGTGAATTTCGGCTTGTGGATAAATAATCTGTCCTCTTTGAGGCAGGAAGATATATGGCACCTTCTCTATATCTCCAGAAGAATTCATAAACCCAGTTACGTTGCACTCTGGAAAAAAGTAGATAAATTTTTTATTTTGTTATACTTTTACGGATAAAATTATTACATATATACGAAAATTATACAATTATATACATTAAACATTTGCCAAAGGCGCGGAGAAACCCTTTTAAATCCTCTAGGAAGTTTCTACTTAAAATTTCTACGTATAAATTTATTTATCTACTTTAATGTCCAAAAGGGTCGAGAATACGATTGGCAGACTTTCGGTGAGGAAATAAATATTTTAACCGATGTCAAGTGACATCCAGTCCTGGATTTGAATTTCTCATTTAGACGAGTCCTCTACGATCTTCGTATATTTCGATAACATAAATCTCTTTACAAATGCGAGGATACGTAAGTAATAGGAATACAAGATCCAACACAATTTTTGTGCTTCTTGATCCCTTCACTCGTCGTGTAACGACAGCACTGGAATGCTGACGAATTAGCATAAGATTGTCCCAATGGCGGGATACAAAAGCTTTTTACTCACGCACTTTCTTCATTGATAAATGTCCTGCGCTCCCGTAAGAGTAAAGTACGGTCAGATTTGCGACATTCCTAACCGGATAATGTTTATTATGGATTCTGATTAATGCTGATGAGAGAATAATATTCGTAGAAATTAGAGGTTCTAATTTATTTGCACATTTTAGACGATACACGCGGTATTTCACCGATTTGACAGAAGATGTCTTTTGACAAGTTATGAATATTTCAACTTTAAAAACTCGTAACACACAGTTTAGAAAAAATTTCGCAAAGTGTTTAATAACGTTGCTTGTATATGTTATTATTTATATTGAAAGTAAGTTAATATTCTTAAATTAGGCTCATTAAATGCTGATAGTTTTTCTTTCCTCGAGGCAGTAAAAAGTTGATCTATTAGTGTCTCATATTAACGATTAGTGACCATAGACCGGGAAGTGTGATCTTGGCTCGTGTCTCAGGTCCCATCAATTTAAAGCCACAACGATTTTCTTGTTAAACCCGGCAATCAACTTGATAAGTTCACCGTGAAATTTGTTACTCAATTAGGAACCCATTAATTCCTTTTCTTTTCATGCGTATTTAAAGTTTAAAATTTAGTATTGAATAATATTTGCTGCGTTAATTATTAATTAATTAATTAGCAATATTATACGCCCGCCTCAATAATCTTAATAATATTTCTAAAATTTTTATGAGATATCTAAGTACTAGTATTATATTAGTATTTGTTTTCTGCTTGATTTGATTGATCTGTTTACGATAACGTTTAGATGATAAATTCTTGAGCGTTAGAGAAAGCAGACAATTTTTTAAACTAATTTTCTCGTCATTGAGGATTAAAGACTTTTATCAGTATCAGCTTAAGATACATGAGTTTCTAAAATTAATTGAAAAGAGAATTTACTTATAGCCTTTTTATCTAATAGCTGAGACCTATGGTCTTTTGATGACCTCCGGCACTAAAGGATATATACATTATACATATACATATATAATTATGTATTCTAACTTAGGACCTCGAAAAGTGTTATCGAGATTCGTGTATAGTGGCAAATGATAAATAGTGACATTAGAGGCATATTCCACATTGATAGTTAATAGCAAGAACGTTCTAAGTCGTCGCATATCCTATGTAAGAAGGATTACGGTATGAGAACCCAAGATGAAATTTATTTTCCTAATCTATAAGAGTATTTACACGTTTGCGCAAAACCACCGAGTCTAGAAAGTCGCGGTTGCGTTCCTGGTTGAAAAAAGTGTCATCTTGTAAGGAAGTGGTTGTATTCGTATAATTTAATGATTAATATTCAACTTTCGGTGCTAATAGAAATTTAACAAGTGAGTGAATGCTTCAATTTGTCTACGCATGCGGATAAATTGCTAATTTAATCTTCACAGCA
The DNA here is from genome assembly GCA_032164275.1 of Synergus coniferae. NCBI lineage: Eukaryota > Metazoa > Arthropoda > Insecta > Hymenoptera > Cynipidae > Synergus > Synergus coniferae. The sequence continues at coordinate 11,697,536 of JAUEJJ010000013.1, read as the reverse complement.
AACCAAATTTGGTTTTTCAATAATTCGTATCTTTTGCAACATTTTCAGATATATTTAAAAGTGGAAAGGGTTAACGAGAGATCAAATTCTGCACAGATGGCGTGAATCAATTATTTATATAGTTTCAGATTGATCTCGCATTCACTGAAAACTAAGAAAGAGTATGTTGTGCGAAGAGAGAAAAGATCTAACGTGCATATATTCTGATCGAGATTCCGATAGTGAATTAATTTAATCCAGCGGCTGGAAGTTCTTTAATAGAATATATAGTAGAACTACAGTCTACCGTAAAGATTGTTTGGCGGAGATTCGGCCTGCAAATTAATCGTACAACGACGATCTATAAAATGTAATTTATAAGATGCTAAGAATAGAATTAAAATAAACTCAAAGAGATAAACTTGTTATCTCGATTGGTAGTCTTTTTAATTTCCCTTACGAAGATGCAGGACAATCATTATGATATTATCTTCGAGCAATAGAAATCGTTGAAACCATCGTGAAGATGAAGCTTGTGTGTTAAGCGTGCCAACGAATCGAAGGCTGTGGTTAATACTAATTCAACCATAACCACGCAGTAGGGCGTTAACTCACTGACATCTTCATTATTAAATGCTATAGTCTATAATTCCACGCAAACTCATCTTTTTATTAACTAGAATATTAAGAGGGTTCATTAAATTACTATATAATAAAATACAAATGTCTTTCCGTCCTTCCACATTGAAGCTTTAACATTCTGTTTATCACATGCCTTTGTTTTGCAATTTTACAATATAACACTAAACTTTGCTACACATCTCCTTAAAAATGTAAAATTTCTCAGAATTGGTTCAATTCAGAGAATAAAATTCTTTAAAAAAGATCTTAGAATGCAAACTGTGCATGCAGACCAGACAGAGGGATTCTTCCTCTTTGAATTTAACGAGCATTCCTCGAAACAGATTCTTTGGGCCTTTCCTGACTTTCAAGTCGTTGCCCAGACTAGGGAGTGAAATGTCATAAATTTTCGCGAGTGGTTTGCGTAGTAAACACCACATATAAAATATAAATGTGTATGGTTATACATTGTTCAGAGTGAATTTGAGTCGTGGCCGTAGCGTGCAAGTTCAATGGGACCATAACACGCTAATTGCAATAGTGCCGGCGTGACGTAGACCTGCATGGATTAATATTCATAGTCGTCAGAGTGTTGCTGGAGTGCATTTTCTGTTATGCACCTGATGTGACTGATTCAGGGGTTAGTTACAATCATGTACGACTATGTGGATGCAATAAAATTATAGATGATAATCGTGCAAGCCAGATGTTTCTTGCAGATCATAAAAGAGTTGTATAATAGAGGAAAAATTCAAAATTTTCAGAAATCGCGTTTTTTACGAAGGGAAGTGTTGAGGAAACTTTACAATCTCTAGGAAATCATTAGCTTTCCTAACTTTGAATACTTAATTTCTGAATTTAGAAAGTAATCTCCAAATAATTACAACTCCCGTTGATTACAACCCCTCGTAAAATCCAGGATTTTCTAATAATAGCAACAAATGAAGATATAGAAGACTGTATTAGCTGGTATTAGTAAGAATTTGACTAATTGAATTTTTCACAGTAAATTGTTCTTCGAACATCAATAATGTCCTTATTTGAATTAGTAAGATCAGGTGGTATTAATTAGTAAGATTAAAATAATTCAGAGAGAGTATTATTCAGCAACTCATTATAATACTTTATTGCTTAATCTGATCTCCGACCCTTGGCCTTGGATTGATTCCCCATCTCCATTCCCGCATAACTTTTAATGTCATTCTCTCGGATCAGAAGACTCTATTATGTATTTTTTCAAAACTCTTGATAGATAAATGAATGATATATGCAATGCTTGTGTTAGTAGTCCATTATGCACGACTGATTTTATCCAATCAAAAAAATGTGACTGAACTTTCGTGAACTTAGAAGTCATTACGATCAACCCTTGATATTAGCATCGTCATCGATGTTATAATCATCTTAGATGGAACATGTCTTCTTTCAGAACACAACTTAATTATTATAGTCCCGTATACGTTCATATAGTCGCATATAATTCACTTGTGTATAAAGAATGCAATAGCTCAGTCAAATGAGGAATTACTACATTTTATACTTTACAGGGATATGAAATCTCATAGCTATTATAATTGCATCATTACTGGAGCGATTCGTGAGAGAAGTTGCAGTTTAAAAGCCACCAAGTTCATTTTCACTGTAACCTTCGTGAACCTTGAGGGGACTTATATCTACGTTGGTGGATGCAGGTGGATTTCTTAGAGAAACTCATGGTCTTGTGTGAAGTTTAACATCTGAGATTTGTACCTGTCGTTGGGGTTAAAATTAGATGGAGAAAGTAGAGAATTGTGGAAGGTATTTTTTATTTATTTATATGGGTACCTACTAGACACTACGTAACATTAATAAGAATAATAATTAAACACTTGATAATTGATTTAATGATCAATGATTAAGTAGAGGCTAATTAGGATATACCTATTTTTTAAATATTTGGTCAGGGTTAAGTACGTGCCGACCGTCCGAGCAAGGAATGATCTAATCAAGGCCTTGTATCAGTGTTAATTATACTAATGAAAAATATGCTTCAACCCCAACTTGTGTCGTATAAAAGTGTTAGACGGTATTTGATTTACTTGCGTATTACAAGCACAAGACTACAAAATAATGCAGAGTTCATCTTCGTGGGAATGCACAAAATTCAAATTACATATTCTATTATGCAGGCATTCAGGCAAGAAAATAGTTGTTCTTTTAAAAGTTTCCCAGTAATTTTTTATGTAATATTACATTCAATTTATATATAATTGGGCATTTAAATCAAGAATCTTCAGGTGTTATCTTGAACTAAATAGACAATTCATTAAAAAACTAAAATTGTTGAATTTCAATATGAAATAATATATCTAATTTTGTATTTTTTTGTGATGGAATATTATTAGCTGTTCAAGCAATATTTCCTGTACGCAGCGCGCGTACAATATTGCTAGTTAATAAATAATCATAATTTGCCTCAGGGTGGTTGCATGCAGGTACGATTCTCCGATTTTAATTCGATATTGCTTTGATTGTTGGTCAATTCGATTGCCTTTGAACTTCCGTTTCAAGATCAAGATCCGTATTCTCTAGAGCGCAGGTCAGTGCAAAATGATCCTAGATTATTAGATACAAATTGACTTTGTCTAATATGTACCGTGAGCTTATGCACGTAGCTTATAGTTCTATGTAAATCAGAGGTCTAGTCTCTAGACTCCTGTTATTATTCACCATGGTTGATCTCAAGTAAGGTGGAACACTAATAAGTAGATATCATGCTCGGTTTACTGTTCATAATGCTATTGTTTCCTTTCTCGAGTGAGACGAGAATCACTTTAGCATTGCTTAGTATAAATCAGTTGTTTAAAATCCTTCCTCAATTGAAATAAATGCTTCATGTTTAATTTTCATTGATCAGCAAACATGAAAAAGTCATCTATAACATATCTAGAACAATATCTATAATATTCTTCTGATATAATATGTTTTTCGCACCTATCGGCATAACTATGAGAGTTGCAAACTAATAAAATTGAGAATAATGGATTATGGGTCATGGAACCTGAACCACGAGGGTAGAACAGGTATCGTAATGAGTGGATATGAATTCTAACTTGAGGTTATGCAGAAGGTCGTTGCTTGACGCATAGTGAATAATGCAGATTCGTTTCAGCTCATAAAGAAGAAGATGCCTACATTGACATAATAGTAAATTTGTAATTGATAGAAACATTAAATTGTAAGATGAGATGAGACAGTATGAAATTTAAATTTTCTATTAAACTTTTGATTAAATTGCAGAAAAGCAATTTTCAGTAGCAGAATAATGGTTTTGAGAATATGTGCTTGCTCTGAAAATATCGCGATGATAATCAAAGGGAGAGAATGGTTATATAATGTCAGAATAAATAATATGCGGGAAATGTGGCCAGTCGCTCACATGAAAATAATTTAACTATTCAGTTGGATGTACTGTAAACTAAATATAAAACCCTTTTAAGGAAGAGAGAGTAAGCAAAAGTTTTTGAAAGACGTATTTTTTAAACAACATTACTACCGTTAATAATTTACTCTAACAATTAAAAATCGTTTTTCGCAGCTCTGAATCTGAAAATTAAATATTACATGAGCCAAATACAAGGCTTTGGATCAACCAAAATTACATACATGTGATTTAGTAATGTGCAGTACACACGAATAAGAAGAATTATCAATGCAACCGAAGTTGTTAATTATGCACAATGTGCATGAAACGCACGTACTAAATCACTCAAAATTACACTTTGCAGCCAAAACCAAATTACTCGCAGATTTTATTCTTTTTTCAGTTTTAAAAAGAGATCTTGGAACCCGAAAGAAGCGATAAAAAGAAAAATTTGAGAGAGAAAAAATGTTTTCGCATCACCAAAAATGGGATTCCAAATGCATTTACCGGTTATCTTTTGAGAAAGATGCCGCAGTTTGCACGCGATCTGTCATTAATGATTAAGCACTCTTTGCATCATTATATAGCAATATAACAGAATTGACCTCTTTACTCTATTAATCGGAACAATCTGGGAGAAACTTATACTTTCTGTTTTATGAAGTATTAAATGCATTGCACATTCCCTTAAATATGTAGTTCAATCAGATCCAAGGCTTTTTGATATTTCTTTGAGTTTGTTTTAAATTCTTTAAAGTCTGTCAAATCTTTACGCACTTTAGCACGCATATTACATTGTAGTTAATATAAATTGTTCCCTATTTTTTTTTTGTAATATGAACTGGAAAGCCTGATGATTAATAATAGTTACAAGCAATTAATTAAGAATAAAATATTGAAATGCGGTTTGAGAGACTTTCTTCATTTAAAGACAATTATTGCAGATGATTTGCAGTAATATAAAGAGACTTACCGTGAATATCATTCACGCAGATATGAAGATCCTCTCGAAATACCGGAACTTCAGCATTGCACTGGCAAGTGCAGGAGTTCTCGGGAATGTAAATTCCCGCATTTAAAGGATTGCGAAAAAAGGGACTTGCTGTTCCACTACTAAGAAGAGCACATGTCCTTGTACAAGAACCTGTTAACATAAATATTTAAATATCTTAGTGCATGTTTACATTTCAACTAAACTTTACTTAAAGACTCAAAATGTTCTCAAAATATACAGAATGTGAAATATAAGAAAAAGTAGTTACAAACCCATTATTAAAATACGCCTATATAAAAATATTGTATTTAGGCATTATAGCAACTACTGTTTGAGACATGTTAATGATATAATTCGAGATGAGGGGCAGACTGTTATTATTTAGCCTGACTCGGAAGTTTTGCGGTTGCTTTGTAATTTGTTGTAGTCTTTTTTCGCTTCAATTTTATGCAATGATATAATGATTCTGATTTTGCATAATGTAAAAGGGCAAAAAATAGTGTAAATGCTCTTCCGTGCGGACAATGACCGTGTACTATAGTGTATTGAAAAAATGCGTGCATCTACCACGAAGTCAATGAAGAAATTTTTGTGATGACATCATAACTATCGTGTCTCATTCACATTTCAATTAATTGAGTTTTCATTTTTTTAAACTGTTCCTCATTTTAATAACATGCAATTCATTTCAAAAATTGGAATATAAGTTTTTCCTTTTATGACGCAAATATTTATTTTTACTTTTCGCGTTACTCTGGAATATATTTAAGTCCTGGAATTACTTCCTGAAATGGCATTGACTCAATTAAGTGAAGAATCAGAACTTTTACGCGTACAATTTTAAATAACGGTATATTCTGACAAAAATGGCTTCTTTTGTATTTCAACGACTGTTAGTTTTTGGTGTTCCAATCTTGTCATACAAATACCTTTGGAATAAAACTTGAAGAGATTGAATATATGTTCTTTTATACAGAAGAATGAGCACAGGAAGAAGAGTGAGGAGAGACAGAATCCGACAGCTGTCAAGTCGTTGTATCTTCACTTTTAATGTAATCATTTGGATCTTTTTATTTTAATGTATACACAATTTTGTGAGGTGAGCTAATTGGTGGTGAAAAAATGAAATGAATACGCATTAAACTGATGGATCGTACTAAAAATTGATAAAAGTAGAGCGATGCAGTTTTCGTAATTTCATGAAAAAGGAAATCAATTGATGTCACCTAGGAAATACGATTTATCATAGAAATTCCTTCTTCTGCATACTCAATATGATTGGTTCCATAACAGTTTCTGTGATCTCTCCTCCTGATGTACATATTCATTTTCCATGATGCGTGAGCAAATCAATTTAACTGTACGTGATATGTCGCTCGATGAATTTATGTGCTAACTGAGGGAGAAAAACTAGTTCTTGAGGAAGACACTTTCCAATCGGCTACACGGAAATACAAGGACACAATACGGTATATAACAACCGTAAACAGAGGGGTAAAGTTCGAATTTTACTGTGTGGTTTTGAGAGCTGATTTGCAAAATAATAACTCAAAGAAATTGAAGTTTCGCTCATTATAGCTCTTTTAGCTAAATTTAGAAGATTTTCAGTTAAAATAGTGAGGCAGTATTAAATTCAGTCAACTTGCCCTTTAGACGTTTACAATTGTTGTATTTGCTTTCCAAAGATTTTGCAAATATTTATTAGTCATGGGCATCATTTTTTTCACTTAATTGTAACTTAAAAAGTCATTAATCAGAATTTTTATTGGCGATTCTTACCTTCAATAGTGAAAATATCTCCACCCACTTGTCGTGTTACTATAAGTTCCTGGCCAACCACGATTCCGAGAACGTGAAGGCAATTCAAGAGGATGGGGACTAGAAGATGCATTTTCTTCTCAGCATTCTGAAAAAGAAAAACAATGCTTATAATTCTAGTAATTTGTATAAAGTTTGCAACGAGAAAGCATAAGAAAGACATTTTTCAGGAAGTACTTTACTGTAAATTAAATTTTGACTCTTTTTTATGTACATGTATACCAATATATATATACCGAAGGATTATTATCATAATACTATATGAAAGTTGAAAATCATAACCAATAATGAGGTTTAATCATTATCAATCAACTTAATTATGGTATACTTTTAGCTATAAAACAAATTACTATCTATTATGTACAGTATAATTATAATAAATTGGAGTCATAAGATAATTAATTTTGACATCAATTCATGAATTTTTGAGTAGTTTTGGTAATAAGGACGACATTTACAAGATCATAAAAGAATATTTAACATGGAAACAAGGGATCGGTACGATTCGTAAAGCTGCAGACACCTGCTATCATCGGTTATCGAGAATATGGTCAACGAAGAGTAACGGGCTCGATACGACGATTTTTTTTTGTAATTTTCTGCCCAACGAGCTGTGTGGTTGATTGTAGATTACAGCGAACTGAATCAACGTATGAACTGATAAAGAAATCAGAGAAGTCCACTTTGATTAATGCTCTCTATATTTCAGTGATTCAGCATATATAAATGTTGTATACGTTTTGTTAAAAAGTTATATCTTATAATTTTAGGTATTTAGGTGACTGCTTTATTTAACAATTTACATAAGGATTCCAATTAGAGTGAGCAAATAATTAACGAAAATCTGTGTCAGATTTGGCTTTAATTGAGAAAAAGTGTTGCCTTTTTGTTTAAAAAAAATGTGTGTGAAAGTTTTTTCAAATTGGTCAATATTCTTATTTCGATCCAATGTTCTTGAACTTTCACATGGTGCCGCTGAACAAAGTTTCAACCAAACGGTACTTGGAAATCTTACTAATTGTATTTTAGTGAAATCGCAAGAATATTTCCGAATCAAAGTAAAAATAATTGCTCGATCCTTTTTATTAAAAAATATCAAATTTAAGAAAGAAAATCAGTATTAAAACTTTAGTAATTGTTTAAACTGTTAAAATTCTACATCTTGATTGTTCAAGTGGTATTAATTATAAAATGTTTCAAAAAATAACTGATCGATTTTTTTAATTAGGTCTTGAGACATTCATACCAGCATGCTAATTGGTTCCGTGACAATTTGCTCGTCGTAACCGATTTGGATAACCCTTCACAAACTTTTTTTGTTTAAAAAAGCAACACGATTTCGCAATTGCAATTAGATCTTCCTCAATATTTATTTTTAAATTGTAATTTAGACATACAATTTCTTTGTAAGAATTAGCATATCAACCTTTCACATTTGGGTTTATTACAATTCGAAAGTTTCAAGTTGAAACTTATTCTGAACTAATCCGAAATTTTCCGGAATTTTAATTCGAACGAAACAATTTCATTCCGATCTAATCCGAAGGAAGTTTTCAATCTTTTTTTGAAACTATCACGAGGGAGTCCAAACATTAATTATTCTTTATTCATCTTTTAGTCTCTTTCTGTTTTATTGAGTACAGTAAAGTGCAGGAATGTATTTTTTCTATGTTGTATCTTCAATTTTATGTAAAGGAAATATTACTTTTTGCATTGTAATATTTCCACCAAAGCAAATCAAATATTTTGTCCGTACACATGCAGCATTGACAATTTCAGAAAGAAAACATGGGAATCCACTTCTTGCTAAAATTACGCATTAAGATGGATCGTCATTTGTGACATGTGCTCAAGTCCGCATGTACATTGTACATACAAGTCATTATGCTCCACTTTAAAAAGCGTATACTGGATAATACAAAGAAACTATCAAGTGTGGTTTTCAGTACACCTCGTTGTGGTTCATGTGGTTATAACATATATGGTTTTTTGATAAAATGCTATCAAATAATTTTTTACAACGTACATAATATGGGCTTTTACGAAAAACGATACTCCACCTTCCTATTTTTTGTACTTTTTATCTGTGCTATTAGAGGAGTAAACGTATGCTACAATTTAAACTCATTTTAAACTCTATTAGAAAAATTATTATTATTCCCAGTGCAACGATTTAATTAATGTGACTTTCAAGTTGGATATATTTAATGTGATAAACGAGTAGAAATTCTATTTAAAAGTTTTCTGAATAATGAGAGAAATTATTAAACAGACTTTGGATGCAACATTAATTGTACATTCCGAATGTCTGATTTTCTACAAATTTATGGAGGAAAGGGTTGAAAGTTTCTAGGATGTAATCAAGTAATCAGGATCATTAAAGAAGTCTTTAAATCTCCATTTACGGGAACTAGCGTGACAGTTATAGACAGAATCTTGACATTTTTCTATTGCACCATATGGTGTCATATTTAGTATGTATTGATCGCCAATTTCTATGCATAAAATGTCTTCAGGAACAGAGCTTTGATGGATCATATAATTCTCCTGTGAATTAAAGATCTATAATCAAGACTCATCAGGTTTGACGCATTAATAGACCTCTCCTTAAAAAAATCTTTTTTCAAAACGCTGATTTTTTAAATCCAATCTTAGAGGCAATTTTGACCTAAAATTGGCATAGTATTTTCTTTTGGAAATATCTACATTTAAGAAAATAAATTAAGAAGAGATAAAGATGTTCATATATTTGATAATGCCCTTGTACACGTGTAATCTTATCAAAAATGAAGTGCTCTTCATATCCTTTATATGAAGGATGCTTTTTATATCCTTTAATTAATCTGAATGAGCCACTTACATTCAAATTCTACGTCTTCATAAAACGCCATTGTAAAAACAATCTTATAAAAAACTTTGAATATTTTGGCTTTAATCATATAGTGAAGCTATATACTTAAAATTTTATCAGAAATGAAGTACTTTTCTTTGAATTTACGCAGAGCAGGTTGAAGAAATACGGACCAAATGCATTGGAAGAGATGCGAAGATAATTTCGTGACAAGTGACGTTAATTGACAGAAGCATCTCTCGAAAGTTTGTAATCTTCTTTTCATGCTAAAGTTTTTGACTATCATCTTTTTTTAACCGTTTTTTTTTTTAATTTGTTGAACCGTTCTTCGCGAACTTGCGACAGAATTTCAATAATTTTTGAAGGTAGAATTTCAGATTGAAGGAGTTGCATGGTTACCTCATAATTTTGTTAATTAAATGATATCAAATATCTCTTTAATTGCTCAATGTCGAGTAATTTGAGGTCCAAGGAGTCATTACGATATACCTAAATTCTCTTCTCTGCTTTTTGTTTTTTGTCGAATTCCTTTTTGCATTTCTGAGAGTTACGAAAAATATATTAGTATTCTGAAGACGAGACAAATTGACTTCAGAATATGTTAACATCAGTTAATTACATGTATAAGAATAATTATGGTTATTGATAGGGATAATTAATTAATTCTGTTGTAAAGGTAGGTGTGACTAAAAAATTCCGTGAGAGTAAGAAGTAAAATAAAATAGAAATTTCGACAGATAATTAAAATTAATTTTGATTTTTATGATTTCTTTGCAATTAATTGACTTTTTGACTAGTTGTAGAACTAATTGTTTAACTAATTGGAAGAGTACGTAAAGTATTAAATTTAATTTGTTGTATGTTACTGTGGTATGTAGAATAATTAGAAGAGAAAAAGTTAAAAGCGAATTAAAAATTAATAAATATGTTTTTCAGGAGTGCATATTTTTGTATAGATTATTGAAATTACAACGCAATCACTTTATAGGGCTCAATTGTAATCCGGGACTTCTGAAGCATATCATTTGAAAGAGTCCAAATTGTTGCGTGTCAAATTTAAATTCACCTTTTGGAACCTTCTACTTTAAATTGGTACCTCTTTAAACACTTGCAGCTTAATTCTTAACGTTTTAAATTGAAATTGCTCAATTTTAATTTTTAGTTGACTCAATTTGCAAACGAAACTGTTATGATTTTGATTTTCCTGCTTACTGAGTATTCATAGTTCTATGAATTACGACTCTTGTGAATAAATTCATTATAAATTTTGTCTGTTGTGGAATATGAGGCTTCGGGAGAGGTAAGGTGCTAAGGAAACAAACAAGAAATTCTTAGAAAGCTCATATTAAGTTCACTTATTATTGGCAGTCATTCAGTTATGAAGAGTACACAGTATGTTCTCTTCGTGAGTTATACTTCAATGTTTGATGACAGTTTCCTCAATTTACCTTCAACCCTCAATGAACTAATATAATTTTTACTAATATGGAATTCAAAAGATTTTCAAGTTTCTTTTTTAAAGTAATTTGAAAAGACTGGTTTAGTTGGACGTAAATAATGGATTAAAGAATATTCAAATATTTCAAGTAATTTAGTAAGATTTCAAGGGATTTCTACCGCTGAATGTTACGTAATCCCCCTCCCCTATCATTACAAGGAAATAACAGTTCTTCTTGAATCCTCCCTCCCCCTAAAAGCGTTATATAATATACGGACGACCCCACAGAAAAATTCAATTAAAGAGTAAAAATGCATTATCTGATAAAGTACGAAAAACCCAGTTAGCACTACATAATTCCTATGAGTTGATGCCTGCTTTTCTCTTTTAGTTTCCTCATGAGTTTAATTCTAATTAAAATGCAAATAGTTTAAATTTTTTGCTTTTACTCTTAATGTCGGATTAATAAAATCCTTATATGAAAATCAAGTCATTCATTAGGTAACTAAACATAATGATCAGCTCATATTCTGACGAATAAGGAATAAGAATCACCTCCGCTAACTTCATTAACTTGTCTGAGGAAAAATTCCTCTTTTTTAGCATTCCAAACTCAAATTGGTCCTTCTCTGGACGAAAAAAAATTGTACATAGAGTGTAATTTGTGGGAAAGAAAGAAGGGAAAAAGGACAGTCCGCGTTGATTCTTGATTCGAATTCCTGGTCCACTATCTATATACGCAAATATACCGTTTCTTATCTGGTATACTCACACGCTGCAACTGGTGCTTGGAGGGAGTTAAAGCTGGAAGCACTTTCTTGGGAGGTATTTGACTCGCAATTATTGAATGTATGCTTTTGCTTGGCGTAAATGGTTCATGCAAAAACCTTGTCGGAAATAAGGACAAATAAGATAGTATGAGAGCATAAAAAATTCATCTTGGTTTGAATTAAGATGCAGTTGTCATAAACTTGAAATGCTAAGAGCAAGAGTGATTAAGGTAAAGTGGGGATTAAGAAATATCATTCGTGGGGTGGATGTAATTTATTAATATGTGTAACAAATTACTTGCGTTTAAGAGCTTCGTGAGCTCTGATTACACATTTTATAATGTTTTTAATAATTAGTGCAAGTTGTCGAAGAAATTAAATAAATTGTGAGAAATTTCATTGAATTTAAAAAAAATTTTTAAGAATCCTGCTGGATTTTAAATGTCATCGTGTAATTTTAAGGAATTGTAGGGGTTTCTAGTAATTTTTGATTTTGGGTCGAAACGATTATACTCTGAAATAAGAATTCAAGAAGCCAATAAAACATCTTGATGGACTGAACAATGAATTGCACAGAAGGCGTAGAATTGGCCATCTGTTCTCAGTGTAAAGTAAAAAGACCAAGTCCATCGACAAAGTACAAAGATCGATGCGCAGGAAATAGTACGCTACGGCAAATCTACGATTTAAGTACCAATTCACGAGTCAAGTGCATTTACTAGCACCCTCGTCATACTTATAGGGACATCTTCAATCTGCTAAATGCGAACACACTTTAGGTAAACGTAACTAGTAAATTATTCAATATTGATTTGAAATTTCGAGAGCCCTTTAGTTAATAGAGTTGAGTTCAGAATACATATATTACGCTTTGTCTTTAATTGAATAACGGTCACAAAAGCACCTGTAATAGAATACATTTTAACAAACGAAAACATTTTCGAAGTCTTCACTTTTGTATAATCTATAATTCAAAGCGTCATAATTTTTTATTATTTTTAGGGCTATGCTTAAAGAGCTGCAAGTTTGTGTATTTTCCGAAGTAGCAGTGGAATTTTTTCGATTTTTTTTTTAATCCAAAAGAAGTATACGGGGTTTCTGGAGAGTGTCGTTAAAAAATCATGCTAGTATATGTAGAGAAAAAAAGATTTTGCCACATAAACGTTTTCACATGAATCCACTTTATGGCTCGCGTCGGAATCCAGTCCGGTGGTAAGTTTAATCATTATAAAAGGTGCGGTCCTTGTCGCTTTTCGGCTTGGGTGATTGAAAGTGCGCAATACTTATTTGTTCTGATCGTATAATCTTTTATCGCGATAAGAGAAGTGATACCCTCCCTGGAAACGAGTCCTGCATAATTTTTTAAATTTGAAATTTAATTTAAGGTGAATAATGTTAAACCTGCTCCTTTTCAATTTATCGACAGTTTAAACATTATACGTATGTATAAGCAAGTATAAGTATCAGTATTTGTGTACTCCCTTAAAAATAAAAAAATTACTGGTCAAATTTTTGGTTTAAATTTCAAAATACACTACAATATAATGTATGAAAATATACTAACTCCGGTAGGAGAGTATCTAAAGAACTTTCAAGAACATTTAGTCAATTATGTATGTGTGAGTAAGTCTTGCTTTATATATAAATTATATGTCACCATATAAAATAATTAAATTTAATTCTCGAAAATGAGTTTCTTTGCTGTGAAAATTACTGTCTTGAATTTACGCTGCTGACGGCTTACGCTCGACATTAATTAAAATGCTCATCTGTTGGGTGTGTGTATTTAAGTGAAAAGCAGTTTATCATTTATCCCTCGAAGCGTATATTTTTTTGTCGCTTCCTGTAAACTTTAAAGAAGTGTCGGAGCGAAATGCAAGTTACAATTAATTCGCCGCGATGGTCCGGGGGCGTAACACCGCAAATCAATCATACTACAATATAGGATCGATTCCAGAGGTGTCAACATAGTAGATGGGTAGAATTTGAATGCAGAAGACTAAACTTAATTAAGTTGTCAATCGAGTCGGCTGGTACTGTAAAAGAAGGATTATAGGCCCAAATTTCGCAATTGTTTGCTACCGCATCGAGCTACCATCCATGAGAAAAATAAATTCCCAAATAATAAAATAATGCCTATCTATATTTATGTGCACATATATAATGTATATTATATTTTCTTTTTCTAAAGTATGGCCAATATGTAATCATTCTTGATACCCCCAACTCTCGTGCGGAATCAAATTTTTATGCTATGTACTTTATCCATAAGTCTCGGCATATTTATCATTACAAGCTCGATGTTCCACTTCTGTATTCCATATTTCGTTAATATAATTACGATAAAGATTTTTTTTACTTGGAAAAATTTACATCTGTTTTAAATTTTTATCGAGTTGCTGCTATCTGGAAGTAATAATTGGCACAGTATAAAAGTTTGCAAATCTGGTCATAAGAAACGACTGAAATTTCGAAATATCCGCGAATCTCATTTTTTTAGATATATCGAATTGACGATAATAATAATTAAATTAAAAAAGGAGACCATTTCGGATAAAATAAAATAGGTTTTTTATAATTTGGGAACTCCATGCCGAAGTCACTAAAGATAAAAATACTTTTCGCGCCTTCTTATCGATAAATATAAAGAAAACTTTAATTACGTAAAGCGTGTAATTTGAAACTAAAAAAAGTTTATTATACTTGCAAAAATTTTTAATATCTCTTAAACAGTTTGGTGTATCAATTTAAAAATGTGTGAAAAGAATCGATTTGATCAAACCGGATATGGTTGCTTGTCCCATTTGTGTGATCAGCAGCACCTGTTTTCAATTTTAAAAAAAGAGAGCATAATCGAGTGAGGCATGCAAATTTTCGTTCAGTTCATGTTCGGAACATTGAAATATAAAAGGAGGCGAACATGACGAGTTCCTTCGTGTTTAAAAAAAAATTAATTACGAAAAAATGTCAGTCAGGAACCGCTTTCGACCTACATGATGAATCAAGATGTCCATCTATCCCTTCTCGCGATTCAGTTATAAAATAAAGGGACTGTATTTCATACTTTTTAATCTTTTAGTAATATGTCTCAACGCTTGTTGGACTACCTTAATGGAGAAATAATCATTGCATACTTCAAAGCTGGTTTGAAACTTAATTTCATGCTTGTGGTGTTGATCAGTTGCAATTGAGACATCAATAAGAAGAAGACTTTTTCCAACCGAAAAATTGTACTGAACAAAAAGCTTCAAGTAACGATGACGATTTTCAAAAGAAGTGTTTTTACAACATAAAATCTAGTAAATTAATATAAAGCGCGATTTAAAAAGAAAAACTTGATCATTTTAATCAATACAACGTCCAAAATTTAACTTTATAGCAGCTTATCATAAATAAAGTAATATAAATGTAATTTATGAAGACAATCATGATTTAGAAAGGATTAAAATTTAAGCTTTTCTGAGAGGAACAGGAATACGATTCAGTAAAAAGCGTTTTTGACTCTAATGAAATCGTTCGGTCATGGTTGGCGTACTTTAGATGGCGGTACAGCTCGAGAAATTTAAGATCATAAATTTTCATCGTTTTGTAAACCGTATAAGTCGAAATTGTAAGATAAAGTTGCTTGGAGACGAAACATTTCAAGTCTTCTCTTGTATTCTTTCCATATTCACCTCCCCCCCCACTTCCCTCATTTCTCTTTTTCTTCAGTTATAGACTTTTATTTTTCTCAAATTCCCTCTCGCTCTGATCATGCAACCAAAGGTTTATGATAAGTCTTATTATGCCTCTTCAATGCGAGATCTCGTTCTGAGGGCGATTTATATAGATCGTCAGATTTTTACAGATGAGGGTGAGCCATGCACTGGCACTGGCCCTCATAATGAAACTTTTGGGTGACGATGTAAGTATATTTGCATGTAAAATGTGCTTTTCACGAAACCGGATTTTAAATATCTGTTATTTAAATATTACTAAAGGTTTAATCCAAGAACGTCACATTAGTAATGAATTTATAGATCCCAACTTGCTTTTTAAGAAGAGCATGCGTAAAATTTAGGATTGAAGAAAATATATGAGGGTTTTAAATTCCTTGTAATGTTTAAATATGTTTTGATGCTCTTTATGCAATCATTGATATTCTTCAGAATATTCGAATTATAAGGCTTTATTGATGAGTACTCTCTCAATCTGAATTAGTTTAATCTTACTAATTAACAGTAGGTCCCTATTAACTCAAATACTAAATATCTTGTAAGTAAATCTCTTCGTAAAATTCGTCAAAAGCGCTTAAAATGACAAAAATAACATAGTTATTTATGCATTATTTATGTGTCAGATATAAAGATATTAATTCAATTAATCAAATTCTTACTAATTTAGATTGAGAGAGCATATCTTAGAAATGTGAAACCTCCATAAAGAACGAGAAACAATTCCATTTCTCATCCCATAATTTGAGCCAAGAATCCCAAACGGAAGGCGGAAATCGAGGAGGCGTGAAACATAAAAAACAAATTGTTGGAATCAGTTCCACTGCGTGAAGCGGAAGTATTTCACATGATTCACGCGATCAAGCGAGAATAAGATGGATCATATGCATATTCAGAAATTTTTTATCTTCTTATACATGCCAAGTTTAAATTCTCTACCTCGTTTCGTCCAGACTTGCACCTGTCTACTTAATTTACACGTATTTAAGGTGCTTCGATGCGATCGAATCCACTCCTAATTTGTCACACATCAAGACGCATTCGAGTTATTTGGAGATAAGACAAAAAAATACGAAAAAGATCTCAAAAAATAGTTCACGTGAGGTGCTTGTCCTGATTTTCAAAATTGCACCATAAATCCGAAAATTTGCAAGGTGAAGGGTGATAACTCGCTTGAAAGACTAAGTGTGATACATCACACCTATCGCGTTTTGCCACGAAAACAAGTTCAGAAGTTTTTAATTGGATAATAAGTACCTTGAGAACCCACTTCTAAAAATTAGGGACGTTTTGAAAGTCAAATTCATGGGTATAATAGTTTATAGTAATAAATTGTTTACTTTTTTCTTCATCTCTTATGATTTGCTAAAATTTATTTTTAAAATTTTCTTTATAAGGAGATATAATAATGATCTTTCAAATATTTAAAAATTAAGAAATCGGTTTTACTTTTTTGGACAAAATTTACATTCTCCCAACTCATTATTAAAAAATTCATTAGAAGTATTAATAATCTGAAAAAACTTTATAATAAAAAATGATTTGTTTACTTTTCTATTCACATTTTATAATTCCTCAAAATGTCACTTTATTATCCATTGAAGTCTTTTTTACTTTAAAAAGACCATTTCTGTTATCGTGATCTTTAGTCAATTTACATATGTTTCTCCTTTTAACAGCCATTTTTTTTTTTTGCCATTTGTACGAATATTTGGATACTTTATAGATTGGCAATTAATCACGAGCTAGACGATTTCTCTGGACTGAAGATTAGTAGGTTAAATGTATCCTCAAATTCATTTTACCACAGGTTGGCTTTTGCAGCAAAAATTCAGCCGAATTAATGATGAATGGACTGGCAATCAAGCATATAGTCAATTAGTCATACATACATAATCACGTGTACAACTACATCAATAAAAAGACCGCGCAAAACCCTGTTTCACTGGTAGAAATATCTGCACGAGACAATTATGACGAATCATATTTCGGAACACCAGATCGAACATCATGCATTCATTTAAAGCTGACGAAAATTGCAGACAGGCCATTAATTGAAAAATGGACTCTCAGGAGGCTTTCTGGGTGTCCATTTACAAGCATTTTAGTCCTCCCGAACACTCGATCGCACTGACTACTTTTTTTGTGAGGCTGGACTTCGTATGAGTTTATAATTTATCGTGATCGTTTTAATCGGAATGGAAACCCGGAATGAAAATTATCATAAAATTGAGATGATCCTCTTGTGGTACATGCATTTACCTGCTTGATCATTACATGTAACCATGAATTCATGTCTTTTAAAAAATCGAAAACCCAACATGATCTGTTAACGAACTCTGAAAAACGTTTCACTGAATCAATCAAGCTCAATTGATTAATGATTGAATGATATATCAGTCACGATCTCTTAATCTTTCTATAATTTAATTATTTCATGTGTGGGAGAAGCATTTTTTAGGGACAATTCGATGAGCGAATGGCATCCTTAAAGTACTTCACAAAGTGGAGTATGATAGTAAATTACAATTAGGTAATAGATATAACTAACAAAAAAATAATAATATTTTTTCATAGATCATGAAGTTATGTAAAGAGATGAAGTGAAAGCACCTTTTAAGCATTTAATATTTGAATGGTTTGTCCCTAACGGTAATTCTGATAAAATTTATATTTCGTGTCGCGTTAGACGTAGCACGTAATAAAGAATGGGCTTCAATGTGAACTGTGGGAGATGGACAACTATTCATGAATGGATCCTCTAAGTACTTTAAATTAATTTATGAATGAATTCTTATAGTTGTTTGGATAGTTCTTTCAGAAAATTCAAAATCGTGTCAAATTTAGCATTTAATCTGATTGTTCTTGAAAGTTTAATGAAAACATACGAGTATTAGTTTTTACTAAAGACACTTTTATGATTTTTTCGGAAAAAGAGTGTCGGGTACCTCCTTTTTATTGGTTTTTAAATCACTTTCTTTAGACTTATCACTGTGGGGGATCTTGGTAAATTAAGATAAAAAAAGTATTTATGTACTATAAGACCTTGAGAAGCATTATATTTTCTTAGACATATGAGAATTGTTATAACTTTTTTCTAATTTTGACATTCTCGGTTGATCCACTCCCGGTTTATCAATGAATTTCTATGAATGAATTCTACCGTAATTCTTTCTAGTATAAAATTCTTTCATTTGCAATTTTTTAATTATTTTAATAATTAATATCAGTTATACATTATTAAATTAATTTGTTTGTAATTCTAGGTAAAATTTAAACAATAGGTATTGTTAAGCTATCTAGGTGGCACGTGTCACATCTTTTTATAGCAATTTTGTTCAACTGTTAATATTTTATCGTCAGATTTAAATATAAATAGTCCGGTATAGAAATGAAGCGTGGTCGGGAATTTGAATCTGTCGTAGACTAAAACTTAAAAGGTTTCGAAATATCTATTAGTCGGTGTATAATAAAAAGGGACCGCAATAATCACCTAAAGGTTAACTTATTTACGTTATGGCCCAGAAAATTTTATGTTTCGTTTACACATTTTATCCCTTACAGTTGAATGCATTATAATTGTAATGTACAATGTATTTTCTATAATGAATTTTGAAAATAATTTTGAGCATAAGTTTATTTCCGGCGAGGACCCAACATTCGAACATAGAATTTTTTCATCTCAAAAGGCTCTTGGGGTTTTGCTGAGCGTGTCCATTTGAGTTTTTATGCATCAGACAGGAAACGAAAGTTTCTAAGGATTGTTGCTCTTGAGATGGATTGAATGTTTATTCAGAGAAGAGTGTCACCCGTATAAATAAAAAGAAGACCAGCTAAGCAGATTCTTCGTGGAAACTCATGTCTCTATCAACATCCACCACATATTTAACAGGCTACTAAATTATGTGTTATTCCGATGAAACGATCTTACGAGTAAGGACGCACATAGATATGTACTTGAGGTATAAGTATATGTATGTAAATGAAGGAAGCGTAATATTTAACGGTTGTCCTGTTCATTCGGTGCTGGAATCGGTGGCAATAACCTTGATGATGACGATAATATCGCGAATAGAGATTTTTTCGCGGCATTTTTTGATCAGTCTGATGAGTGATTTTTGCTCGTAAATAATAAAGAATCCTTTAATAGCCTTAACTATTATAGGGAAGTAAAGTACATGTGAGAATACATGAAAACCCCTCGGTAATTTCGCGTGGTTAGTAAAAAAAGACGTGGCAAGCTTTTATATTTTAGCAATCATTCGAATACTAATTGATTCAAGTTTTAAATTGAATGTGGGTCATCCATATATTATGATCTAGGGGATTCAAGGGGAGGGAGGGTTCAAAAGGAGGATTTTTTTCGAATTCATTTGGATTAGACTGACAGATTGAAACATTTGTTTAGATTTATTCGAATTGGAAGCACATATTGAAAAGTGTCTATAGATTGATTTTCGATTCATTGGGATTGAGGGCCTCGGATTCAAAATTCCGGAATGATTCGGATAATTTCGAATTGGTTCGGAATGAATTTCAATCAGAAACTTTTGCCAGGGTAAAGAAATTACATCTTCATCATCTGACCCTCTTATAAAAAAATGTGATGGTGAAGATGCAAGGGAGAACACATCTGTAGGGCTTAAGTTTCTTGATCACAGATATCCTTTCCAGCAAGTTGGCCTATAGATGAACAGAACGACTTTAGCTTGAAGGTGATAAATCTGAGTTTTTACAGCCACACAGGGAATAGGGACCTGCTGCACGTTGTACTTGACTCACACCATTAGCTTGGGTATTATGGTCACCATAGCATAGAGTACACTATACATATACTTGTTGTGGAACTTCTTCCCTAACTCACACCATAAAGCATAAACACATACACTACATTGCATACTTAGTCTTCGACTAAAAATTGCTTTGCATAAAATATTCAGCTGCACTTTGAATTGTTCTTCCTCATTCTAATTAATAAACAATTTTTAAAGACAGCTGCTTCTTTTTATATTTACAACCGTAATCTAATCAAAAACATGAGAATATAAGTAGTTTATAAAAAGCTTCATGATGACTAAGTATCTATATTTTGTGGCAAAATGCGGAAAATTTAAGTAGCAAATACAGGAAGCGAATCTAATCTTCCGAACTAAATTAAAATTCTACTGGTCATAAAATATCTTTCCATCAGAAAGTATAATTATATTGCATAATATATGATTTAGAGTGGTTTGTAATAGTAAAATTTATCGTAGAATCATAAAAAAAAGTCTTAAATCTCAGCTGAAATGAGGATGAGTTTTTTCGTGGTCAGACTCATTTTCAGAAAGCAAAAATTCAAGTTTATGGCGCTACCGTGACCTTGCACGGTCGCCGCACGATATTTACTGTGATTCTAATGATGTAGTTTCAGAAACTACATAGTATATCTATCACTGTAGTTATGTAAAAACATTACTGATTGCATCATTTGAGCTACCCGTTCAAATTTCATGAATCAAGTTTTATTCGTCTATTGGTCAATTGTCAATTATAGGTTCGAATTAAAGTGTCCTTTTCATTTCGAGCATTTTAATTTAAAGTCAATTCGAATCCTGTCAGACATCGAAGTCCATAATTGCTCTAGGACGGGACGTGTCGAGCAATTTCTAAAGCGCATCAAATCGTAGAGTCATTGTCCTTCTAAGGTACAAGATGATACCGCAAAACGTGTGGATCAGCTTGTCAAGAGGAAGAAGCTGCGCGCTGTCAACGGAGATAATGGCCGGGGAATTTTAATTGAATTTAATACTCCATCCACATTTTTGCACAACCCAAGATTTATATATAAATTAATACATATTTACAAATCGTGTTCCAATTTACTCACAGAAAAAATAAAGTGTCATGTATGATGCGTGCATTTTTCTAGAGGTGTGATGCAACTTCAGGTTGTTTAATTTCTCAATATGATGCCATCGCTACACTACACCATTTTTAGTGTTAAAATAACACTTGTAGGATAAAGTTTGTTTCAGGTGAATTTAACACGAGATCCAGTGTTAAAATAACACTTTACTTTTTTCTGTGCTTGTGATCTCAAAAAAAATCTCACAAGGACTAATAAAAGCTGAGTCATTGAAATCTACTCTAAACATTCGTGTCTCTCTCGTTTCAGAGTGCAAAAAGTGTTAGCCCAAGTTATTTACTCTCGCATTTATTTATTTATTTTAATATTCTTGTTTTTAGTAACGTTGTTTGTTAATGATAAATTCTTATTGAAATAAAAATATTTATAATTCCAGAAAATCTTTAAAAAAATTTTTTAAATCTATAAATCAGGGATAAATAATACACTTTTTGTATTAAATGTTGGTTTTTCGTAATTTATAAGAATTTAAAAAGTATCATATTTTTAACTTTTTTCAATCCTCTTAAATAGCTTGAAAGGTTTTTTTTATTTGCCAAAGAGCTTCATAAGTTTTCTCGAATGATTGCGATTGAAGATAAACCGAGATAAACTTCAATCTCCAATTCAAATGCAACCTCAAGAACTATAAAAGAACGATTCAAACTTGTTCAATTTTTTTGAGTTACAGTTTATCTTCCATTAAATCTCTTGTCGACTACTGTAAAATGAAAGACAAATAGCTTGTAAAAAATCTTATCTCCTTCGTCCTCAACTTTCATTCTCTTCAGTAATTTTTCTTTTCCGCTTTATCCTTCTATGATAATTATAATTATAACGTTGGACAATATGAATTGAATATGATCTATACTAATTATTATGAAAAATCAAATAAGAATCGCGAGAGTTGGAGATTTTTTATGTCGTCCTTAACCCGTGTAGAAATTTCCCCATCTTTCCCTATTTAAAATAGGGTTCTAGCGTGGGACACGGACTAGAAATTCTAGTCTAGAAAAAATTGATCAGGGCCCTATCTGGTGCTAGTAAGAAATTTCTAGCTATGATAAATCTATCTGTTAGAGAATCCCCGCTAACCTCACTTCTGTAATTATTGGATAAATCTATCTGTATCTAGTGGGGGCTCGACTAGAGAA
>JAUEJJ010000013.1:11649985-11674808 GCA_032164275.1 Synergus coniferae | reverse complement strand
TTATTACGGATCTTAAAACAGTCTGAACAGAATTTTAGAATACCATCTCTGAATTCAATTTATTTGATACTTTTTAAATCGTTCAATATTTTTCAGTAGATGAGAAAAATAAAATTTATTTCCGTAAAATATATTCGCGAATGCAAAATAGTAAAGATATTTCACTGTAAAACGTTTATTACTTTACTTTCGAGTATTAATTAAAAATTTAAAGAAGTTTAAAACATCTTATTCAGTTTTTTAAATTAAATGTTAAGCAAATTCAATTAGATTAAGCAAAACACACTGTTATAAAAGTGGAGAAAAATATTTGAAAGAACTTTGTCAAAATTTCGAAATTTGGCCCTGAGCTTGCAAAATACCGTTTATAGTAATTACCACTCTCGAAGCTTTGTAGATTTTGCGATATAGTGACAGCGAAATTGCGGAGCGGTATATTGCAGATTAATATAGCTTGATATCACATATGATTTATGTTCCCATTGAAACACATTCCACGATGAAATTAAATCGTGTTTAACATGATTTATAAACTAATTTTCGGCTGATAAGTGTTAATAATATGTGCATATGAAAATGATTTGATATTATATGATTTTAAACGACCACATATTAAAATTTACTTTCACACTTTTACTTTTTAAAACGATTTTATGAGATAATACGAAATTATAAGAAATATTCATCCCATCCTTACAAAACCCAAAAATTTTTAATTAAAAAGTTCATGCAGTTAATATTTTTTTATGTGAAACCATCATGAGTATTATTTTAGCAGAACTAAAATACTTGCAGCAGTATAAAGAACAAAAACATTTTGAATTCAAACAAAAATTCAATGTTTTATTCTTTTTGATATACAGCTATACTTTGCTTTTCTTTAGAAGTAGCATTCATGAAATCGAATACAATTATGCGAACAACGGACTTGGAAGCTTACAGCTTATAAGGAGACACTCGAATGAAGAATTTCTGTTTGTGTGCAAATATTTGACTATCGAAGATGAACGTTTGTTATAAGTTGTTGTATTTCGCATTCTTGTACCTTTTCTATTTTTCTTTTATTTATTTTTACTACTCATGTTAAGTCTGGAAGGAAAGATAATACTTGAAAAAATTTATAAAGCATTTTATAAGAGCTTGAACTTGATAAATTATAGCCAATTTATAAAGAAGTCATCCATTTATTACGAATTTTTTTTAAAGGTTTTTGGACCACCCCTTCCACCTTTTGACGTTCAGAACTTTTCAGTCATACATTGTCAACTGTTTAGATAACCTCAGATTTAATGTGTGGTTTTAACATTTTCGCGGTCATCATACCCAAGTTATCCTCAAGCTGTCTATAAAAATGTAAAATGTATAATTTTTTTTCTAAATAAATTTAAGTTTTCTTAATATAGCTTTTCATGCATTTGAAACCCAGAAAATACTGATAACTCCCACATTTACCTTAACACAATTTTCAATTTTCAATTTTCCGCGTGTTATAGAAGGAGAAAGGTAGACTCGATTCAATTAGTAGCGCATCTTTGCCGCAGTCTACTATAGTCTAGAGCCATTATAGTGCAGATAGCTTTAACGAGGTGGTTCGACGCGATAAGGGCCTAAACTGCACAGTCTCTGGACTATGTGAAACTGAGACTTGAATCCGGAAACTCGTGCAGGATTGAATTTTTTCCAAAATCTTCCTCCTTGTATTAAGATTGCTGAGAGAGATACTAAAGACCAGATGCAATGCACTTAAAAGTCAAGTGTTGAAACGACACTGTTTCAAGATCCCGACATACCTGAGCTTATCAATTCTTGGGTGTGATTGACCACATAAAGAAGATGTCGTCGAACTTTCAGGCACCTCAGAATTCTGTATAACTGTGACTATACTGATATTAAGTACACGAAGTTTAATGCGAGGTGTCTGAAATGACTAAAAAAAGTGCGTGTACCAAGAAGAACTAATTCTAAAAACCGGTTTTTTGTCCAAATTTCTTCGGTCGATTCGCCCACGTATTAAAGATTTTTAGTGGATATGAACCGTTGACGTACATCATTATTCTATTAAGAATATGATTATTTTAGGTAATAAATAGAAAAGTTGGTCATGAGAAAAATGCAGGTTTTATTTTTGACTTTTTACTCGGTAAATTGAATTAATTTAATTAATTGAGTTCCAATTTGCCACAACCTCAACTTATCTTGCTGTTTAATTTCGAATGCTTATAATGATATACACAATCAATGTAATTAAAAATGTAGAATCGAAAAATGTCCATCTCAAGTGAAAGGAAATGTAAGTTTTATTTCAGACTTGGCGCAATATGCATGTTCTCATTTTGAGCAATATAAAAAGAGGATTAGATAACGTTTAATTATGGCGTTATAAAATCGGAAATGTTTTAATCGTATATGTTTCTCGGATACGTACACTCATATAGTTAACGAAAGTCATCAGAGCACCATCGATATTTTAGAACCCCGTAAATAACAGTTTAAAGTTATTATTTGCGTTTACAGGGATTAATGTCCTGAGAAAGAGTTTTAAGAATTCAATTCGAAGTATGCTAGAAAGTTACTTTAAACTTCAAGAAAATGCGAGTTATAGTGAAATCAATCGAAAGTTTATTACAATTTTCTAATGCAAATCCGAATTTCTGAATAATGTAGCACTCGAGTTATTGAAGTTTTTTTATTTGAAATAATTTATTTTATTTTATGATTCAAGGAACTCTCAATACTTTTCTTTACTTCTTATAATGAATACATTTTTACCAAAAGAACAAAAAAATATTTTACTGACGCTATAAAATTTTTAGTCTAGAGTAAAAATTCTGTCGAAGGAAACATCTTCCTGATTAGGATAATAAAATTGGTGTAATAATTTATTAAATGCTGTAACTATAATTATAATCATTAAGGATTATTTAAGTTGACATTTTTTTTCTATCTAGCTTTGAATAAACCTGTTTAATACTTAAAATTTACGAGTCTATAGATTAAAAGCTTCCGCTTCCTTTTATATTTTTTTCTCGTAGCACGCGAATAATTTTTTGTTGAGATTACTTAAAGTAGATAATTTCTACTGTAAAATTCTTTTGAAGAGGAACAATTTATTGTTGATTATAAGATTTGGGAACATTTACGTCAGAAGATCGCTCATACTTTAGACTTGTCTCATTCTCCTTATGTATAAGTATTTTGTTCTTGCTGCACGGTGTTTTTTTTTTCTCAGTGGCTCGTGAACGTATTAATAAGCTGAGAGACAGCAAACACCGTGAAAGTGCCAAGTCGTAAATAAAACTAATAAGTTCAATAATAAAGATGTTATGGAGGATTATTAACCGGTTGTTCAGGCGGAAATATTCAATGGTATAGAAATACATAATTATGAGATTATTAAAGAGGAATAGCAGTGATTATTGATTAAACCATTGTCGAGGTTTATTCTTGACTTTTGCATTTGCATATTATTTGCACAATATGTTTGCATTAAATAAAAAATTGGGTTAAATAATTTCTACAAAAAAATGCAAGGATATTCTTAAATTTAAGGATCCTGAAGTTTTACTTTTTAATATAATATTCTAATTTCATAAAATATGCGGCTTCAAATACTTAGGAAAACACGAGCTGTGCCGAGAAATAGTAAAGACTTTTAAAACACCTACGTGCAAATATTTGTTCAGTCCTATAAGTGGATCTTTCTATACAAACACGAGCTTCTTTTCAAGTTAAGATAACAAGTGCTGACACTTTTTGATGTATGGCAAACAAAAAAATACAAGAATCTTTTCGAGTAGGAACATACACAAATTTGAAACAGGTGTTGATCAAATATTTTTCTTAGATAGGCGATCAATCATATATTAGTGCATTACTTAGTGAAGATGGATTAAATAATATGTATTGCTTCAGAGCTTCTGCTGTGAATTTTGAAAGCTTACCGATTATAAAATAGTCAGAAAACGTCTGTCAAGAGTGTCAAGTTGAGTCCTTAAAATTTTCTCGAAAATATAACCCTTCCGAATTGAAAGATCATCTAAAACAAACAGATGAAACAATACTAATTAAGAATAATTTTATTGTATAAATATGACTACCGAATTCGAGGTTTGAAATCTTTATTGAAATCTCGTGCAATCTCCTCGAAATATTTGAAATCTGCAAATCTGATGTACGCATTTAAAATAAATTTACCCGTTTAGAGTTTGATTCAAAAGCTGTCTTAAATAATTTAAAAACGATTATTCTCCGGGAATATGAATGCTAATTTATAGACATCGCTGGGGGAAATAAACTTATTGTAAGAGGTAATAAGTGCCTTTTTTAACATCAACCCGAGGGGAGTTTTTGTTTCAATGGGACATGCTCTCTCATTATTTTCAAAGTTTAATAAATTAATGCCTGCATTAAAGGTACCCGCCTCCTGATTTATTATTTTATTTTGGCCTTGCCGCGCCTAAACTATCTGCCTCCCATTCGATCTGGCTTCTCATTCGGATGTTATCTCTTCCTGCCAACCGCGAGAATAATTTTCATTGGTGTAAGTGCTTTACCAGAAGTGAGATCTTTGGCACAAGAGGTTAATGCATTCATGAACCTGCAGACTTACAGTAACACGTAGGATGTGTCCATGATACTTTGAACCCTGGAAAAGCTCTGCATTTAAGCGCTATAATAATCCTTTAAGAATCTTCCTGCAGGCGAAATTACCTCTTTTGACTGGATGAGAGGCCGCAGCCGCGTATACAGGGTGTACCCCGAGTTATCTTGTTCCTTTTAGGGGTAGTGATGATTATTACTAATTGTCAGCGCAATATTTCGTACGATCTGTAGCGTGTATTTAATAATTTAAATAACGTAAATTGCGATTGAGATTCATGTATATAGTATACATCAGATTTGCCAGAAAATGAATTGACAAGAGATCATTTACTCCACAATTAATCATTTACAAAACTTTACTTTATATTCTTGTGGGGGTCTCATTCGTCTTACTCCCCTCAGGTACATATATATATATATATATAATGCGTACATGTGTATGAATTTGTACGGTGTGCTCTACATGGCTGATTTACGGCATTCACCCTGCTCAAGAATGAAAAATAAGAAAAACGAACAATTGTTTTATGAGGTGGAAAGTTATATTTTTAGAAACTCGTGCCCATAAGGCGAAACACCAGAATTGTGTTCTTTCAACGGTGCTTCTGACAAAATACCTTTATTTTAAAGTTTATGTATATTTTTCATCGATCTCTTTATTTTAAAGAAAAAATATATGAAAGGCTGTGGGAGGATGGAAAGAAGAAAGTTATAGAATAAATTTTATCTTCAATACTACCTAATGAAATGGTTTCTTTCGCAGAGTTGAAAACAAGTTTGGTATAATAAATTTCAAAGAGGTGAGCGGTAATAATTCTACATGAAAGTTAAAAGCATAAAAATAATTTCTGAACTTCCTTTTCGATTCACTATTCAAAAAATAAAATCTAGAAGTCTGGCACGATTAAGAGAGAAAAATCTTTATCAAGATGAATTTAGTACTTCCGACCAAAGATTTAATTTATGACCAAAAGAACTTAAAAGCTTATAATAGGAAATTTTTTATCGTCATTTATCCAATCATCTTTTGAAAATTCTTTGAAGTTTTCGTAATGAGCAAGAGTGATGCTCAAAATTAATGTCGTGTACCTATAGCGTATCGATTAGTTGAAAGTGCGTTAATTACTTATCTGTGCAATCTGTGCAAATGTGCATATAATATCATGTTTTGCTTTTTCTATATTTTATATTCTCGGCAAAAGAAACCTCGTTAATTCAATAAGTGCTTGAAAAAAGTACCACATTATGAGTAATATTTGTAATTTGACTTGGCGGTTTATAAAATCTGCTACCATATAATTTGGTTTAAAATCAGTTTGATGAGAGTGATTCAATCTAATTTCCATAGTAAGAGCAGTTCGAAAAGCTTTTACGATGAGATACAACCATCGGAGACTCGGGATTATATCAATTTTGCAAATTTTGCTACTAGATGCGTATAAAATTTGTTTTTAATTGATCATATTGTTTAATTCATATTTTATTCCTTTAAGCTAAAAGAAGTTAAAAATAGCCTTGAATATAAAAACATCTGCTAAGGGAAAGAGTCTCATTTTACTTTCATACCATCAAACGATAAGGTCTAAAGTTTGATATACAAACATGTAACCATAATCGAAGAAAGACTAGTCTATAAACGTCATTGGGTTTATGTGCAAACATAAATTTTGTAAAAGACCATTTTTCTAGGAGATGATTTTCTCGAATAACATTGCGATCATATGACTTCTGGACATCAGAGTTTTACGACTCATTTAACGACAATGAGTTCAACTGCAGGTAAAGAGACTCTAATTAACAAGTTGATTTTAATATCGATCAGAATGTCAACACTAGGGCTGTGTATAAGTTATATAGTATAGCTTCATTTATAAACTCCCGTGTAAAAATTTTTCTGTAGTCCCGGTCCCAAAAAATTTCTACACGGGCTGAAGATAAACTATTTTAATTTAAATTATAACTTTTTAATAAACAGTATGTTTGCAATTTTCATAAAATATTCCTCTTTATAAACTCAAAAACTTGAAAGTTTCTTCACAAGCGTTTCCAAGATAAGGCCTGAGGACACCGTAAAAAATTCGTCCGTCATTAATGTCATTTACTTGCAGCACTTGCAGATACCACACACAAAGGTGCTCCGTATTTTCGAATCTCCTTTAAGTTTTTTGAGCTTGTTAACCAAAATCGAATGCAATTAATCTTTTTTTTTACAGCAACATACTTCTTTGTATGTATTTTCGAATCTCCTTTAAGTTTCTTGGGCTTGTTAACCAAAATCGAATGCAATTAATCTTTTTTTTTTACAGCAACATACTTCTGTGTATGGATTTTCGACTAACGCTACTTGTTGATGACATTCATTATAAAAAATTCTTTCAAAGGAGGCTGTGTCGCTAACAGGATATTCTCAAAAATAAGCTTATTTAAAAGGACGATCTGCAATCTTGAGACGAGAATTTATGAGGACATCTTTAACGAAAGTATGATCGCTTTTTGTATGGCCAGTATATCGTAATCTAACAAGGCAATGTTTACAGTATTGCGGATGTACCACGAAGAATTAATATAGGCGGAGGAAGCGTCATGCCACGTGGACAAAATATAAATATTAATTAATACGCTGCAATTATAGTAGTAGGGGAGGAAATTACGCACCGATGAATCCCCATGAGGTCTGGCTCTAACCTATGCGATCATCAGGGGAGTTCAACGCGTTGTAGAACAGTTTTTTCTTTTGTAATATGTTTATTACCGTTTCTTAAAAAAATGAAATTTTAATGCGTACCTATAGTAGCATTATTATACGCGTACAGAATCAATTATTATTACACAAGATTGTTATGATTCCAATTTGAAATTGTGCACAATTTTCTATTTTCGATATAATCGCAATCTCTTTTTTATGATAGGATTATATTATTATTGAGAGAAGCTCCTATGGCACAATTTACAAGTCAAGAATCATCACTCGGTATGCGAAAGACTTTGATAAATGATCTGCAGAATAATCATGATAATAATGAAGAAAACAGAAGAACGTCGTACTGCTGCCGTTCGCCAATAATGCAAAGGTAAAGAAGGAACTTGTAACGTTTTGCCGACGAGTAGATATACTATAACTTAGATTCAACCGTTTCTTAGTCCTAGAGAACGACATGTGCACTGTGCAGCACTCTTAGGTCCAACTCTTTTCCTCTCAAACCCCTGTATAGATGACTGTATGTTTTATACCGTTTACGAGTAATGGTGTGCCGATTCACCACCGTAAATTGTATATTTGTTGGTCAGGAAAAAGTAAACTGACCCATCAGTGATTTCATTTAATCGGAATGAAATTGCGCGAGTGAGCACGACCATGGTTTCATAAATGTGGCGTATATATATGACTATTTATTACGCAAAAAAGCTGGGTTAAATTTACATTTTCTTCTTATTAATTTGAATATTAAAAAGCTATTTGGCAAGTAACAAATTATGGCTTTCATGAGCAGATAATGAAAACACAACTAAAATCAATATAAGAGAAATAAAACTTAAGTTGGTCTTGTTGTGCAAACAGGTATTGATTGGTTCGAGTATAATTGGCCAATTACAGGCTGTTGTTTTAATTAGAGGTTTTTATGAACTTGTCTCACAAAGTCCTTAGTATTCCATAATCAAGTGTTCCATATATAGTCGCAAGTCTTTAGAAAATTGAATTAAGAGAAGTCCGAAACTCTAAATTGTTGCCAATTACACATCTCTCGGACTAAAAGACTTTCTTTGAGTGGACTTCCACATACAACTTTTGAAACTGATCTCTTGACTTGAGGTGAATAGGTTATCGCTTGTATGATCAAAGATACATCGGTTTTTATGGTGAGTGGCTTTGAACCGCGCGTACCTATTTAAGTTTAAGATGTTCATCGCTCATTACGAGAGGCTTCACGTTGCTACTATACTACGCGTTAATCCTTATATTACCATAAAAAATTACACACTTTTTTCTCTTCAAGAGACACATTTCATTTAATTAATTATAATACTACTCATCTTAATAATAAGAAAAGCAGTATAATTATTCTTTATACTCAGCAAAACAATGTTTCTTCTAGAATAAAATAAGTATTGGTAATGTATATACACTTTTCCAATCAATAAAAAAGCAACGGTATACATTACTATACAAGCCAAAATAATTGGCCCGCGCAACTACTTTTTTTAATGATTTTTTACGCGTGTAAACTTAACACTTGAAAAGAATTTATGAGCAATAAATCTCGTAAAAAGGCCTTTGAAACGTTTTTATTTAAAGACTGTTGAAAGCAATTAAGCAAAAACTATAAAGGTCGATTAGGATTCAACACTCAAAATCTGTGGCTGTCATGAAGGCAATCGATCAAATCACATAATATGTCACTCTTTAATCTTTTGGAATTATAGAAGTATCCTATCGGATAATAACTTTTGCTGCACATAGTATTTCTTTACATGTATTTAGAATCACTTCAAAGCAAGGTATATGATCATTTCGCCATATGTGCAGCTTGCCCATCACCTTCAGTCATTAATCATGCAAAAGATATTTCTTGCATACTTTGCAACGTAACGATTATCAACCTTACCATATGGACAGAAGGCTGCGTTAAAGCGTCTAATGAAAAATTCTACGCGAAAATAATGCGAATTATATCCTAGATTAAAAAGAGATTACGATTATATGGAAAATAAATTCTCACAATCTCCAAATCTGAAGCCATATTTTCTTTTCAACTATTGGTTTGATTATTTTCTTGATTTCCGTGAAATCTTAAAAAATAAGTACAATAGCTTCCTTTACATATTATCCCTATGCAACCCAAAAAATGATGTTAAATCTTTGTATTTAAAATAACATATGAAGTTGGAAGCAATTTTCACATCAGCAGTATCAGAATATGTTGCCTACTTTCAGAGGTATGAAATACGTTATGATAATACCGGCGACAGTTATGAATCTCTTTAACTGGATCTTTGAAAGACACGAAATTACGAGAATTATATGTTACTATGTAACTTGGGAAGTATACATCAGAGAATCCGGGACTTAATCTTTCATATAGCTGTAGAAGTGTAGGCTTGTATTTTATAACACAATAGCATAAACTGCGAACACGTATGGTGTGCCTTCAGTCTTCAGAGGATAGAGAGACTTCCTATTCTACATTATGGGGAATGGGAAATAGTTAGGGGGATAATGTTCTTCCAGAAAAACCTCACTGATCACGTTAATGTTTCTAAGTACTCACAGAAGCGTAAGGAAAGTCGAGGAACAGTGCACTTGAATTCATGCTCGGTCGATCCCTCTACTTAATGAATGAAACATGCGTCTTGAAAGATAATGAATGATATAACACTATCAAATTTTTAGAGAACTCGATCGAACGTACTTTTCAAAGTTTCAGTATGTATTTCAAAAAATTGAGAACATTAATGGAAAAGTTTCGTTAAAATTTTTGACGTTACAACATTGAACGTTTTGGACAAACGAGCTGTTTGAATAATATATATGAGTAGTATTTTTCACCGCCCGAGAAAATCAAAAAGTTAGAATATATGCAATTTCGACAACATAAAGTAAATGTTAAATCCATGTTATAATTTTAAAAGACCCATTATCGATCGAAAGAGATCAAACATGCTGCGAAAACGTGTCTTGTATTATTTATGAGCTCCTATGCCATCATGATACAGTAGCGTTGCAATATAACGTGTCTTCGATGACTAATGTATTTTCAGGTTGATTATTCTTGAAAGAGATAAACAGTCGAAAATGTTAATTACGTCACTCCCGGCAAAATTAGTAATTAAGAGAAGTATAATTTATTATTAAGGCTGTATTTTCTTATCACAAAGCTTTCAGGCTCCAGAGCAATGTATATGTATTTCAAATATCGAAAGCACTTGGTGTTCTAATAGCGCCGCAAATTTATGTTAACAAGAATGATATGTGCGCACTAAAGCACGCGACTTTTTCCATAATTTATGATTATGATAATTTAAAAAAATCTTATGTTAAAATATTTTAATTTTCAATAAACGAAATTCCTTTTTCATGGTAGGACTAACTGGCACATGATGCACTTTCTTCCTGAGACGATTCTTTCTTTATGGTAGAAAGATGCTTTCAGTATGGAAATCGTGAGAAAAATTGAATTACTCTTATTATATGAAATCTATAATCATAATAATACTGCAAAATTGAGTTCAAGTGTAGTGAAACTGTAACAAGAATATCACACATCCTAGATCTAGCGATCAGTAAGTCATGTCGCAATTCATCCATGTTCAATTTTATTAATTGAAAGTATATATAAAGAAGAAAGTTTAACTGATATATTTTTATTATGTAAGTGAATTGAAGAAATATGAATTTATTTATGAGTGTTAACCTGGTATTAAATATCGATTATATCTCTACTTTCTGGAGAAGAAGGACGAGATGATTAAAACTTTCAATATTTGCCTTTCGACTTACATACTTTAAAGTTTTCTCATTTTCTACAATTATTGAGTTATTGCTAAAATAATTAAACTATTACTGTTATTCGGAAATCACCATTGTTTACTTTCCGTAAAAAGGAAAACCAGATAATTAAAACTTTTGAGATTTTGTTTGCTCTGTGTTTGCATTTACATTTATTACCTGCATCCCTACAGCGTTTCTGATTTAGTATCTGGTTTTAAGGGTTTCCGAAACTTTAACATTTTAATGACACGGTCTTTCGGCATGGCACATGTATACACAATATATGAAAATATGAATGTACTCAGTGTTAATAACCACCCACAGTATCATTTACGTCTTTCTGTAAATTAAAACGTGATCCTGCGCATATAATAAACAAGCAAGGATTGCAGAGGAAGGCCGTGAATATATCCTTGGCAATTTCGTACAAAATAAAGAAAAAAATAGTTCCGTTGTTTGCGGAACGAGATGTTGTTTCTGGATGGTTGCAACAGGATTTGCTTTAGTGGTTGCTTCGCATCAAGAGATGTCACCCGTTAGACCGGTACTTACACGAGGCGAGAGCAGTTGTACAAATCTTTATGACTTTTCTCAACTTCCGCGTCACGCATCATTCCGATATGCATTCCTATTACCGTTCCAGTTATGATTTGCACTTTCTGGATTTTCAACTATTTATTGTTTACTCACATTGTTCGCGAAATATTAGCGCGGATGAATAGGTAGCATTATTAAAATTACATATTCTATAGACAATTTATTGAACTATGAACCTCCGTTAAAATGGAAAGCTATAAACTATAATTAATTTCGCGTAAAGTAGATTTTATATATAGAATTAATTCGTGATTACTTTTCATGACCTTACAATGATTATATATCTCGGAGTATAATCTAGCATTCACAGAAAAAACCAAGTGTAATATTTACATCGATTCCGTGGTAAATATTATCTGCAACAAAAATTACCTTCAGATGGGTAAATATTACCCTGAACATAGGGTACGGTTACTATGTCAACTTATTGTACCTTAATTTGTTTCGATGTGAAAAAATTAAATTTTATCCACTTAAAAATTACCCGCAACAAATTTTCCCTTTTGTTTTTTCTGTGATACGTTGAATTTAGTTATTTTGTTAACTGTATACAAGTGTCGTAGAAAGTGGCGAGTCTAATTTAGTGATGCTATATTGCATGATCTTCATAATGGTATAGAGATCTTCTGTGAGTTCTGGCTATACACTGAGCAAATTACACAAAGTACATTACGTATACCTGCATGACCGTCAATGAAAACGTGTTGGCATATGAGCTTCTAAGATCTCACAGCAAGAAAATCGAAAGGGTTAAATGTGTACGGTCGGAATTACCAAACTCATGACACTGCATCGGGAATAACAAATCACCTCTATTTTATTAGATGTAATGAAAAAATATATGTGTGTTCTCTGATGATCCTACCATAAACAAAAGTTGCGATTATATTGAAAAAAGATTCTTAAGCGATGTCCAAAAAACGTTCTAAAAAGAACTTATAGAACATTTTCAAAGCATCGAGCATAGGGACGTTATTATGCAACCACACTATCAGTATATGGTTGCAGCAACCATAGGGATATGGGTGTTCCATAATAGGCTGACTCAACCATACCTTTTTTCTCCGTGCAGTAATATCGTGTGCCCACATTGGGTAGAGTATATAACATTTTGTACCTATTATTGCGAATAAAACATTTAATAAAATTTTGAATTTCCCGCTGAATTCAATATTTTGAAACTAGACTCACTGTCATTAATAAATATCTACCTGAAAGTACCCAAAGCCTTAGTCTTCAAAATATGTAAGTAATAAAATTTTAAATTACCCTAACCCAAGCTTTCGAAGTATGATTGTACGAAGCGTCTAAACCATTTAGTACCTGACTATACTCAGAAGCAGACGCCTTCATTGAGTATTTAGATTGAATTGTTTAACTAATATCATTTAATTAAAGTTAAATTTCATCCTTTGCATATTTATTTGTGCAAAAAATGTCTCCGCGATATATGAAGAAGACAAAGAAACCATCGAAAGCGATTACATGGAGTAACCCTAATAGGAACATACAGAACATGAAGTTGCAAAAGGACAACAAGTAAGTCATAATATTTGTAGATTTTGTCCAAATCTTTTTTCATGCTTATTCAACTTATATTTTCAAATTTGTTTGGATAAAATTAAAAATTTAAGTGATATATTTCGTGACGGCTTGAAAAAAATAAAAGTGTCGGTTGTTTTCATACTATCCATACTTTCATATTCATTTATATGATATATATGTATTGTATATATGTATTTACTTTTAAATTAAATTTCATTTACTTGTACTAAAATTTTTTCTTTATTAAATTGGATATATATAACTCGAGAAAGATAGTACCACGTAAACAGACAGACACGACGTCGCACAGTTTTCTGTATTGGAAATTTACTTTTCAAAATCGGCTACAGGTTATAATAAAATTCTTAACAGATTTGAATTTGTTTTAAACACTCGGTATTAGTTGTAAAAGATCGTCTATATTAGATTTTTGAATTGAAGTTTCAGTAATTTTGTATGTACACTGAAATTCCGAGGTAAACAACCATAGTTTAATGGATTTCTAGAGTTGTCGCAATTTATGGTGAATAGGGAGAGAAAACACCTCTATAATTATCTGTGGTAGGGTAGAATGAAAAAGTCGCCGTCTCGGGATTTTAGTATAATTTATTGAAAAAATACATCTTAATTTTTATAAATTTTCCCTTCAAAAGAATTATTTTTCGAGAAAAATCAGATTATTTTCCACGAAGTAAAACTTTGTATTACATATATAGACAACAGTCTAAAAGAATTAAAAATTACTCAAACTTCAATTCAAAAATCTATAATTTATAGGCGGTCTTTTACAACTATTGCTGAGCATATAAAAAAAAAAGTCCAAATTAGTTAAGAATTGTAACCAGTTGTGTAAGTAGTGTAAAAGTTGATAATGTAATTAAGATAGAATTTTTTTTTCAAAATATCTTGAAATATATCATTTAACTTAATAATTGGGTTAAAACAGGAATAATGCAGCAGAAACTGTAGATAATTGGTCTACAAAAAGCAGCCTTTCCAATTCCCCAGCAAAGACTTTAACAGAAAATCATGAAAAATCCGACTCTTCTATTGACCATGTTTTCAAATCATTGGAAAAACTAAACATTTATGAAAAAGA
The DNA here is from genome assembly GCA_032164275.1 of Synergus coniferae. Classification (NCBI taxonomy): domain Eukaryota; kingdom Metazoa; phylum Arthropoda; class Insecta; order Hymenoptera; family Cynipidae; genus Synergus; species Synergus coniferae. Next base: position 11,660,478 of record JAUEJJ010000013.1, on the reverse strand, counting down.
GGAAAAGGTCGCGACAGAAATTAACGCTGAAGTATGTCGAGATGTAGGTGATATAGGCATGCTAAATGAAATGGTCAATTTCATGAATCACTGTTACCAATGTTCCCCTAATCATATCGAAATGACAGAAAATAGATATGGTCTCGAAACAACTATCAATTTGTATTGTAAAACTTGCAAAAGAACTTGCGAAGTTAAACCTCAACCGGTTGCAAACGGGAAAATGTCGATAAACGAGGCAACAGTTAAAGGAGCACTCGCGATTGGAATCACTTGTGCAGAACTGAATCAATTTTTATTAAGTCTTCGTCTTAATACTGTATCTGCTGAGATATTCCAAAAATATTCTGGGATACGGACGCATTCGAAAGAAACTGAGCCGAAAAATAAAAAACTTATTGCAAACCTAAGAAAGTTGACAATTAACGAAGCAACAGTCTTGGGAGCAATTAGCATTGGGATGGATTGTTCAAAAATGAATAAAATGTTGTCAATTATGGAAATACCTTCCTTCCCTCAAGAACTGTTTGATAATTATTTTACTATGTATTACAACATTTATAAAAAGCATGAAGGAAAGGGTAACTAGGTCGATATAGGATCGATGTCTATATGTTTATAGATATCTACTAATTTTATGTGTTGGTCAATAAAATTTTATAAGATTCTATTTCGTTTGATAAGTTCTAATAAACATTATTTCGAATAATTATACATTATTTTCATTTGCTTAAACCAGATCATTTTTAAATACACTGAGAAAAAAATGCTATTGAATCAAAAGATAGAACATATTTCGGCTTGATACTTAGTCATGTTATGAATTCGATAGTATATCTATTTGGATTATAGTATATCTATTTGAATCAATAAGATCTGCTTTTGACCGAGCGCGAAAGTGCGCACTTTTGATTCAAAAGAATTTTTTTCTCAGTGTACAAATATCTTGTAATGTTTAGTGGAATAATAGGAATTGCAGCGAAAATTTTAAGGATTAGAATGTTATTTGTAGCAGATAAACGTAAAGAAAATGATAAGGATCGTTATCTACTGACCAAAATGCATTTTCTCTATTTGTTTTCAAGTGAGGTGCCTGAAAAAATGAAAGCAGATAAGGGAGGAGTCGGATAAGTAATACATGGCCTTAAGATTCTTTAGAATTTTCGATATAATCGCAAACTATTTTTTCATGATAGGATCTGGACTGTAGAAAGGGAAAAAGAGGAAAATGTGCAGAAGATTAAGGGAACTGGATCACCAGGGCGTGGTGCAGCACCTAGATATATCATGTCTACATATTATCGTTTATAGTTGACTAGTTGATCTCTAGATCGGCTGACTAGTCTCCGGTTTAGCTCGAGTGGTTTAAATCAAGTCTATCTCGCAAGATAAAGTGGGTGTGTTCGAGGCAGACTACAGAGTAATGCAGCCTTGCAAGGTCATTCTTTACATCTTGCAAAGTCCCCACCACAAGGATTTTGCATGCACCTTGCATAATTCTGATCACTGATATAACTGAATATCTTCCCAAGGGTGCAAAAATTTTTATAAATTGCGTAATTTTACCCGGTAGATGGAAACAAATTGCCATCATCAGTCATCACTTTTACAGCATTCCTTTAGGCGTAGGCTAATTATTTTGTGTGATTAAAATAACTGAGCTAAAGTGAACAACTTTCTTCAGTTTCGCCAAGAATGATAATTGTTAATTACCCTAAAATATTTCACACATTTGAAAAGATCCCTTTTACACGTTTTTTATCATACTTTCTTTATAAAAAAACATATCTTGTAATAAAGGTCCGTAAAATGAATTTTCAGCAATAAAGATTTATCTGATATACATATGATAAGGCTGACGTGTATAGCATAAAATCATTTCGGAAATTATATATATGATTCCTAATTTGCACAATTTCAAAAAATATTGGAAAGTTTATTTTTGAATCTTTTACATTATTTTTAATGTAAAAATAAATAAAATTGTAAATATTTTACTTTATTCTAAATACTTAATTTAAAAAATCGCTCTAGAGACTAAATTAGAGGTCTAACGAAATTTGCATATTATGAAGATAAGATTCATAAATCCTTTTCATTAATCGTTTCTTTTACTATTCGCAGAGTGACAAAAAGGTTTAGAATCGTCTAAAATCCTTCGTCCTCTATAATATTAGTACTTTATTAACAGCAAAAACCGTTTGAAAACTGTAATTTGTACATAAATCATACAAACTTGCAGAATTTCTATGGCTTATGATATATAAAAAACGACTAAGTCGATTATCGGGTGATAAATACAATAAATTCTCGAAATAATGTGTCAGCATCATTCATTGATCAGTGACTAGCGAAATTTACTTTTTACTCAGATAAAATTCCGTTATGGTTCTTGTATTTGTTATAGCGCGAGAATAATTTGCATATATGTTTTTTATCTACTTTTCACACCTATAAAAAATAGTATATGGAATTGAGTTTCTAATTCTACGAAATCATAGTTTTGTTTGATACAATTTGCGATTTGTATTCAAATACTAATTTGCAATTTTAATTTACTTACTTTATGAGAGACTTTAAAATGTTTAGATAAAACTAAAAGATTAATAGAACTTTAAAAAGTGAACTTATTTACAGGTCGTAAATTTTAAGCATTCTCTTAGTAGAGGCTCAAAAATTCTTTAGTGTGTGAATTTGTTTTGTAATTTTTTGACTGACAATCAGATGCGTTACTGCGTCAATTAAATGCATCCCTTTAGATAAGATGAAATTTTTCTAATACTTGTCCGTTTAATTGATGTAATTCTCCATGGAAATAATTGCAGTGATTAAATCTATTTTTACTCTTAAATGCCGAATTTGGAAGCTTTAACTGCTTACAAATTACGACGCTAATGCTAAGAAATGTAAAAATGGAATAATGATTCGCCAAACGGTATTTATAAAAAAAAAAAAGAATTTATGTTCACCATCGTTAACATATTATCCTCTATTATATCCAATTGACTGCAAAATAATTGATAATAATTGACATGGATTGGTAGAGACATAAAACAATTTCTAACGTTTGAAATTATTTAACTATTAAAGTTTTGAATTTGAGCAAAAAATTAAGAATCATCTCCAGCATGCTATGAAAGATGAAGCTTCAATAAATAGATGGATATTCGCCATTTGTAATTTTTTTTAAGGCTATTGTCTGCTGAAGGTTAATGCACGTTAAGATATAAAAGGTTTCTATAACAACCTGCGAATTTAATTTTTGGGTCAATCATTTTGCTAAATGAGGTCATTCAATCTTGAATGATTCAGAGGTTTAACGGAATGATTTAGGATTTAGTGCAGTTCATAAATCTATTAGAAAACAAATTTCAATTAGGTTTAACGATTTTGTTTCAAATAGTAATAAATAAACAGTTTACAGAAAAAAATATACATCATCTCAAAGAATAAAATTTTAAATAATTAAAAATACAAAAGATAAAGATTTGCGTTTTAATTATTCTTAAGTTTAAAATTCATTGGAATAGTTTTTATTCACCTTGAATTCTTTTAAAATCCTCGTAAAATATAATTTAGGGAATTATAGAACGAAGCTTAAGCTTTTGAATCACATCAACTTTCTCGATGGATGACTTTCATTTTAACTGGATTTGTATCGATTAATATATTGATCTTAAGCATGAGCATCTTTAATTTGCAAACTTCTAATTTTTAACTTTCTAACCGTTTTAGAATTCCGTCTCTTAATTTGAATTAGTAAGAATTTGACTAATTGAATTAGTAGCCTTATATTTGACTACTGACAATGAATTACTAATTTCTCCACTTTCACTAATCTATTTAGTAGTCTTACGTACTAATAGAATAGTTCACAATGTTCTCTAAAGCAATTAGTAGAAAAATAATAATTTATGGTAAAATTTTTACTAATTCACTTTAGTAAGGACTATTTTTTCTAAAGAAAATTAGAAATAAGTTTACAACGAATTATTAGTTATCTACTAAAGATTAGTATAATAAATATTTAAAATTTTTCATTTATACGAATAAGAGGAGCAAATTAAAAATGTTATGGACGTACCTGTTGAATTATGTTATAGCTTCCTCAGGCCTACAATTCCGCTTCTGATTTTGATCTTGATCTTAAATCTTGAACACCAACACTCAATAAGATCCGATGCACAAAAATGTACCATAAATCTATCATCTCGAAAAATAGTTTTTCAAAGATCTCACAAACATTGCAGTTTTTTGTACTTTAAGTTGTCACGATAGAAAGTTGTCGCGAATATAGTAACACCTCTTATTGTGTGTCACTTAACACCGGCGTCTTACAGTTTAAATGCACTTTAGCTCGATCTGCAGATGCTCAGAAACTGCTTTCGCGAAGTAACTCGTGTTAATACTATTATCGAGTTTTCGCTCTTGCGATTTAATTGGAAAGATTAGTTTTCAGAGTATTCCTCCTGTTTATCGAACAAGTTTCTGTTCAATCTTGTGTAAATTGCCCGATGTATGGATATCACCCTTTCGACCAAAAATAATCACGCACCGTTAAGCAATTACAGTGGACCGTATTTATTTTACTCACTTCTTCAGTTTAAAATGTTTTAATAAAAATCCTCTTAAATTGTATGTCCACTCAAGTACATCAGATTGATTAAAAGTATTAAAAGCCTACTGTAATTAATTGAGATTCGCTTTTAAAATGTACTCAAGAACTTTAAGGGTTTTCTTCAGTTGATACTCTATCTTGAAATGCTGCCAATTCTTTTAGAAACGAAATCCTTTTTGTTATCAGTTCATTTTTTCTTAAAAAATTAATGACTTTACAACGCACTGGAGGGATGGAAAAAAATTTCGCGATAAACCTTGACCACCCAGACGAATACTTGAAATCGATCATTTCGATCTGATACCACGTGTTCTTCTTTAAGATATTTTTTTTGATTTAGTGAAAAATTGTTTCAAACATTGCTAATGAAGTTTCTAAACTACTCAGGAAAAGTGCCTTCTTAATAGTTATCTTTCTTTATTCACTGATATTTTTGTAGTTAAAATTTTTTTTTTTCTTTTAAATAACGAGGTATGAAAAGATTTTTAGAAGAGACGAGAGTAGGTGGTTGATCCGAACAGCGTGGTGGTCAGGTAGTTTGTGGCTGAGAGCATGAGCTGAGCTTACGATACGGTATTCCCCTCACTCTCATCAGATGATCTTCCTCTCTTTCTAGTACCTCCTCTCAAAGGTACTGTTTTCATCCTTGTTATTCTTCGTCCCTCTCCAACAATATATGCTCTTGGCACCGTCTCTTTCTTTTATTTTTATTAATCCGCTCTCTCTTTCTTGCGTTACACTGATAGTGGAGCGATTCCTCTCTATGCTTCTGTAACCATACAGGCACCTCTTCCTCTCTTGTGCCGCTCGTCTATTGACTCCTCTTCCTCATTTTCCGGACTTCCATATGGGCATATATCGATGACCGTTATAAGTTGTGTGTAATTGAATTTAATAGATTAAACCTATGCTAATTTACAAAAAAGAATTTCGAACATTTTTTTAGAAGTATTTACGATAGGTACATAACTTCTGCTTTTACTGTACAAATATTTATTATGGTGGGTCGTAAAAAGTGAGTCTTCTGAAACTACAGGGTTACTTTTTGATTTCTGGTATAATGAATTTAAAATCAAAAGTGCGGTAAAGGTCGAGAAAACTGTACTGTTTGTGAGATCTTGTCGACTGTCTTCAGATTTAGAATGTGATCAAGATTTAAGATCGAGATCAAAACAAAATGAATCGAAAGCCATGTGAAGCTGTAAAATAATTTAACAGGCACATTTTTAGAATGAAAAATGTTTTTTTCATCTTAAATAAAGTATTATGCAATAAAGAACAGCCGATTTAACTCTGATTTGATCTCCCATGAACCTAAAATCTATTCGCCGAGAGCTACAGTGGCTTTGATTATATAACAGAATAACATATACATGTATACGACTTTATCACATCATGACATGTCCTTATTGTGACCCCAGATGGTAAAATCTGGTGCTTACTAATGCCTAATTAATTTGATATACCACGAGTACAAGACGAGTGTACAGAAATAGAATCTATCATTTATTCTCCATCGTTAACAACCTGTCGTGCTGCGTACAAAAATTATGTAAAATATTATCATCTCTGACACAAAAAAAAATTTTTCAATATTATGAAGGGGTGAAACTGCGTCTTGTCCAATCACGAGGCAGATGAGATAATTCTGTTGGGAACTCGTGTCAAGTACTAACATTCGATCCATGATTTTCCAGTCTTTGAGGTATATTGCCTCCTCTATATGCCACACGTGATTCGAAAGATTTATTAACGAAGTTCCCCTTTTTCGTTTGGTTTACGTGTTTATTATACAGTGTAAAATACAACATGGGATATATGCACTTATATGCAATCTTAGGCGCCACCTGAAGCTTTTGTGTTTAAAAAAATAAAATGGTAAAACTTTCGAGCTTTCTGATAAAACCATCTAAATTTTAGAGACCGATTGAAACATATATAATTCCGATTCAGAATCGTATAATCGTTTTCTTCTTCTTCTATTAGAGAATCTACTATTAATTAGTAACATTTAACTAATTGAGATGGAGAAAGTGAGGAAAGATACAGAGAATATTTTTTCAATATTTGGCATACATTTCAATTCTGTCAAATTTTTTAATTAAATGATTATTGCACAACTATTGGATAAAACAAAGTTCTGAATATGTTTAAATAGGACTTGTTTTTACTTTATGAATGAAAATGTAGGTGTATGCAGATTAAGCGAAGATATCGTATGTGTTCCATTCGAGTGGACTGCATGCTACTTTTACCTATGTGTTTGCCACTCCACGTTTCTTGGCTCTCTATAGATATACATACACATAAAATATAAATGATCGTAACCTTCACATTGACTTTCATAAAAGTGCAGTGACTCAGAATACTTTTTGCTATGGAGAATTGATTCTATTTATAAAGCATGCTTGAAATCAACCTTTTTATACTTATATATGATTTCTTATTTATGAAATTTAAGAAAATTATAATTATAAACTAATTAATGAAAATGCCCAATTTCTATACCCACCGCACTTAGTCCACAAAATATAGGGTTACCAGACGTCCCGATTTTGCCCGGTGTGACCCGGTGTCCCGACTATTTCTTTAAAACACGCAAAATGTCCTGATTTTAACGAAACCAATGTTTTTGGCAGAAAATTAAAAAAAAATTTACGAATATCTACATAACATTGGATGTTTTTTAAACGTTATTTGACCTGACTTAGGACGTTTTTTCGGACGTCTTTAGAACGTTTTAAACACGTCCTTAAATTTCGTGCACACTGGGAATAAGCCAGAGAACATTTGGTTTCCTTTTTTTTCTTTCTTTTAGGTTCTCCGTAAAAAATATTTCAGTGTCCCGGTTTTTCGTCGGACCTACCTGATAACCCTAACAAAATAACCGATTTATGCACAAGAGTCTAAATAATTTTGGAAAAAACGAATCAATGGAAAAATTAAAAACCGCGAATCAATTTGCAAAATATATATAGACTGCCTAATTCGTATATTCTGCGACCTCCATCTGTGGCTACTACTTAAATGAAAATTTTCATGTGCTCACAAAGTATGTACGACTCTTCTCTAGCCACAACTTCTTGCCTTTGCCACCGGCATTAATTCCATATGCAGCAATTTAACTAGAGAATGATTAAAATGAGAAGACCACGTAATTACAAACTGTGTATATATATATGGCATTGGCAGTGTCATTGCTATTATGGTAACAAACAAGCGCACTTAGACATGATGAGGCTCCGTATGACATGATGAGCTTTCATTATAGTATATTCCCTAGAAAAGTCCTAAACTTCGGTGACGATGCAAGTATCTATAGTATCTTGAAACCGTGGGGGCCTTGTAGACCCCGCTATCTGATTGCTAATTGTAAGTGCTAAGATGTCGCTTTCTTAGAGTTCCGAGTTCCTGAGCACGAGTTTTCTTCTCTCTCCTCTCTCTCACATCTCCCCGACTGCTTCCTAGACAGATGGTCGCTTTACCACATGTTACCTAACTGTAGGGTTCCTTTAAGTACATACTTCTACTTGGTCTTGGAGGTTGCCTTTCTTCCTCTAGTGCTTAGATGCTTAGAATCTTAGATTCTAAGGCTTACGAAGAAAGAGAAGCTTACGTGTGAAATATGATATCCCTATCTTTGCATTTGTAAAAAGGATCGAGAAGAAACATCAGAAATTGAAAGTAATACTTATAACTGAAGGAGGACTACACATCTGCGGAATTTTTTAAAAATATTTAAAAAATTTTAAATATTTAAAAAATTATTAATTATATTTAGAGAAATATTTAAAAATATTTCTCTGCAGATATTTTACGTTTTCTATAATTAACTATTTTTTCTGAAGAAAAATTTTAGTTGATGTCTTGTAATCAAAAACTAGATTAATCGTTTAGCGAACGGAAATGTTTTAATTTTTCTGATTCTAGGTTAAACAAATATTTGCAAACTTGACAGGTAAGGTCAGTCGAGTTCAAATGATTCCGATCGTTCATTCTGAAATTAATTGACTTGTCTGACTCTTCGCTGACAGACGAGCAGGTTCTTCTACTTCCGAAGAACCTTCGCGGCAAGAAATGCATAATTTTTCACAAGACCGGTGCAATAAACGTCCTAGTACAATCGCAAATTTTTTGTACTGTAATGAAGTTGTAAATGTAGAATTTATTCTTCACGAAAGAAAGCTTACCTTCTTAGAAATGTTACTAGGTTTGCGATAATTTTTGCAAGAGGTTGACTAAGAAAATTGACTAAAGAACAGGACTCTTTAGACTTCTTTTAAAATCCTTTGAAACATTTTTAATATCATTTGAAATCCTTTGAAATACTAAACAATATTGTTCCGTCGGAACAATTTACATTTATTAAAAACATATGGTTCAATAATTTAGAAGGACATTTAGAAACATCTGCGTCAACTCGTAAAAATTATATATTAAGTACCAAGGGGCTTACTAAAAACATAATTTCTCAAATCTTTTAGTTTATGCTTTTATTGCAGAAAACTGCCTAAACTATCCAAAGGCACGATCCGATTTTATGATGACCCTTCTTGTAATTACTTGTAATCAGATGTACTTTCAAGGTCCTAAACCTCTTTATCTTTCTTCTACCTTTTTTTATTACTGCACTCATCCGACCAAGGGCCTCTGACCCATGAGTCTCAATCTCAAATTCGGGATTGTGGGTTATCGGCACCGGTTAGTAGATTGTCCTTTGTCCACATAGAAGTCCCTTTTCAGCACGTTTGCTGCGATAGGATGGTTTTGGTTGCTTCAAATATTATATTGAATATAAACCCAACCAATTGGTGAACAGAGAATGTGGTAAATCATATTTCGAGATTGCAAGAATATATTTTCGATATATTCGCAAACCTCTTTTTTAAGGTAGAATTGAAAATAATTGTGTATGAAAGAAACTTGTAATGCTCATTTTTATTTTTAGTTGGAATAATATTTCTGCATTAATGATGCCCGGTAAATTAAAATTATGATTACAAAATGTAATATAAAATGCTTTTATATGTGAGTTTCCTGACAAGAGGGTACAATTTACCATAAATTTAAGGTTTGAAAATTTTGCAGGTTTGAGTGAGACAAGATTGAGCAAGAATAAATTGATTGTCGATTATAAATTATGAGATTTCTTGATTCGGAATGGCAGGAAACATTTCTCGAGATTTTACGACAATTTCCAATGATATTGTTATTAATTCCCAGCACGATATAATTGGTCCGCGATGATACGATGTTTTTGCAGCTCACTGCACTCTTGGGAATAGAATTCCCGTTTTTGGAAGCCTCATAATCGTAAACATAAAGTGGAGCTAACCAGTTTGTTCAGCAAATTTATAAAGAAATATTGTTGAAAAAAAAGAGAGTAGTTTTTCGTTTTTGAAGACTAATACTGAATATGATCTTCAATAATAATTTATAATATTGTTATTGTAATACCTAATTTAATTTTGTAATAATGTATGTTTATAAATATTGATATGTACTTTTAATCCAAGTACTAATTACAAAACTTTTGATGAAATGCTTTCTCGATTTTACTCCTGCTCGAATATTTTCACGTGTTTCAATTTTTATCAGCGTAAAAATTAATCAACCATTTGTCTGCGTTTATGCTCTAATAATCAGTTGTAATTACATCTAGAGGGTATGCAATTTTTCAAGTGCCAAAGAAATTAATTCGTTGCAGATTAAACCTGATTATTACTCACTTACCAATTAGCTTATCAGAAACTAGTCCCAAGTCCCAAGTTTCCATAAGAATCATATTAGTAATTAAAATAATTTCCAAGCAAAGAACTCGAAACGAAAGAACATAACTTAATTCAGTGTTCAACAGCGTACTTTAGTCTTAACC
>JAUEJJ010000013.1:11619991-11642368 GCA_032164275.1 Synergus coniferae | reverse complement strand
GTACAAAATAACAGAGAGCTGATTTTTTATACAGTTGGATGCACTGTCAAGAGTGAGTTATACATGTGTGTGCATATCAGTGCATCAGTGTACATATGTCTGCATATGTATGTCATATTCAGTTGTATTAATTCAGTCATATGTATTGATGAAAATCATTAAAAATAGTGGAAATAGCCGTCATTTTATTATCTGTTCTTGTTGACAAGTGATCAATTGTGTCCTTTTGGCCATCAAACGTGCCCTTAAATGTTTAAAATTTGTTAACGGAATTAATACAATTTTCATATAAAAGTTAGAAACAAAAATTCAAACTGTTTATGTTTATTATTGCCAGCTCTTTAGTTTTTTGTTTACATATTCACATTCTTGGGTGAAACATTCGAGTTCCAACGTGTTTCATTAACAATGAAAAGTGAATACGAGTGATTATATTTGTAAAAAAGCTAAAAAGTACTGTTAAACGTTTTGTTTTGACATATAATACTTGTCTAAAATTCTGCTTCTATTCAACATCGTATTTGGTGTGTTAGGTTAACTTTCAGGATCGTAAGGTTAGAACGCACGAATTGAGACGATTAAGACCCACATGATTGAGACAAGAGTCTGGTTTACTTTCACGAAAAAATCATAACGTGATTTGTGTTCGCGTGCGCGCGTCACATTTCATGGAATTTCCACGAAGTGCTGCTGACATTCGCTTCTCCAATTCCTGCGTCAGTGTCATGATTATTAAACTCGAAAAAGAATAACGCGTGCTGTAATTTTTTTGTAGAAATAAATCTCGACAAAATAGAGATTTTATCTCGATTGTGTGGATTTAATAAGTGCTTTGATAAACTCACAACTAGAGCATTAATTGTGTACAGTAGCAATTTTTTCCTTGCAAGGACATCGTGCGATATTATCATAACCTTTACTCCGAAAAAGGTCAGTCCTGCAATTTAAATCTAATATAAGAGGTAAGCTGGAAAACATAATAATTCATAATTAGTTGACCTGTAGTGAAAAAGCGTTTTCCCCCGCCTCTTGTTTGTATTTTGTTTTGTAATTATTTTGTTTTGTAATTATTTTGTTTTATTTGGTAATTTAGACGGAAATCTTTGTCAAGTTAGACAATAGCCTAGTTAATCTAAGATTGTATTTTTATTTTCTGTTGTAAAAAGTCGGTCGGATTACTTCTGGTAATTGTTTATTGGTATGAGGATGAACAGATGTTACGAATTTTATTTGGTTTCATAATTTTAGATATTCGAATTTTTTTCTGCTGGTATGGATAAATTTACAACTCGATAAAAGGGAAATTAACTGACCTTTTCCAAACTATTCTTCCGCAATGTTTACCTTAACTGAATCATTTGAATGTCAGTGAAAAATCCCATTTTTTTATTTTAAAAACTTGATTAATTCGAGAAATATGAAAACTACTTGACTCTTTTCATTGCCTTGACCCCTTTTCTTAAAACTAAGGGTCATTTATTTTAATAGAAAATTATTGTTTGGTTCATAAAAATGTTTTTTATTATTACTTTCGTCAACATTTTAGGATTGGTGTGTTTTTATAATTACAGATACTTTATTATATATTACATTAAAATCATTTACATAAGAGCAAGGCTGTCTATTAAAATGGTAGTCATAAAAAGTTGAATAATGTATATTTTTTAAATATATACTCCATCTTTAAATATTTGTTATTGATAATAACTAATTTTGTAAATATCTCAAAGTAAAATATGCTTACATACTTAAAATTTAAGTGCGAACGTGTTTGCAAATCTTGTATAAATTATCCACCATCATGTTTTTTTTTATTATGTCTGCTAATTTAAGTTCGTAAATAGCTTTAGCTTGTTTACGTCCCAGATGTCACTGCTACGTAATAAAAGAATATAATTCTTATAGAAATTGTGAAACCATTATTCATGACTTGAATAATTGTAATGCTGACCGAAATACCGACATAAAGAGTGAAAACATTTTGCTATGACTTAACTTCCGCTAAACTTTCTATTCCCGTATATAACGCTTATAAATTTAATATCTTCCTACTGTGAAGAAGTTCTTTCACAGAAGAAAATTAATTTAATTTACATTTTGCATTATAATAGAAAAATGTATATTGAATTTATACGCAATTTTTATAATCAGAATTTAAATAATTTATTTATTTTCCTAGATAGAAAAAATGGAAAAAGCTCAGGAAATGCCACAACCGGGCTCAACAGTGCCATCAGCTCCTCTGCCAACGGCTCCACCTTCTTATGAAGAAGCTGTGGCTCAATCTGGATTTGCTCCTAATATACCGAGTCATCCATCATATCCAACAGGTGGACCGCAAATGCCCATACCAACACCATGTAAGTATTAAAAATTCCTACTAATTAACTGATAGTGAAATCCATAGGCGACGTGACAAGCTTTGCTTGTCTTAAACATCGCATTTAGTAATTGTTATGAAAATATATTTCCAGTTGTGCAGCAAGGAGGACCGGCACCAATAACTGTGCCACCAGCTCAAAATAGTGCACCTTATTCAACACAATATGCAGCACCGCAGACTTTCTCACCTCCTTCACAGGAAGTTAGAATAGTTCATCATCATGTAGCTGTTTCCTTAGGACCAAATGCTGTAAAAATGAAGTGTCCAACTTGTCATGCCGATATTAAGACAACAACAGTCTCAGATCATCAACCTAGTGCTCATATCTGTTGCATCATCCTGTGTCTGCTTGGGTAAGATATATTATTTTCATAAATCTAATTTATTGAGTGCAAACGTATCTACTGTATATTATCGATGCTACGTGATTCATTTTTCAATCACAGGAGCGCACATTCCAAAGAAACAAAACAACGTTTCTTTTTTTTTATCTGAACTGCTTTCGCTCCAATTTATCAATCAAATATTTGTCATTCCGTTGAAATGATACTTTGACGATGTCTTTTTTATTGTTTAATTTTCTTCTTCGATTCAGAGTTATTCTTTCAAGATTATTAGATTCCATGCGTACAATAACTTTAATCAGTTCCTAGTTTAAAGGTCTGAAGCTGAAAATTTTCACAGGCTTCCAAATTAACATTATTTTCTTTGATTTAATTTAAATGAGTTGATCCAACCTCCAAGACGTTTTCACAATTGATGAAATATACTTAATTTAGCGTATTGAGTAAATAGGATGTTATAGTTTATAATTAGGATTTAATTGTAAATGGTAGAACCTATTCAGTATTGTTTAATTTCTGATTACAGATGTTGCCTCTGTTCGTGTCTGCCATACTGCATGAGCGCCTTCTTGAGCGTCCATCACTTTTGCCCTAATTGTAAAACTTATATCGGAACATGGAAAGGTTGATTTCGTTAGGTTTCTTATTATCGATGCTGAGATAGTACGTTAGGGTTAATTTTGACACGCACTATATATCGAGATAAAAGTCTATTAGAGGAAAAAATCTATAAGTGTTTGTTATTTATTAGCATACGATCTTTATAGATTTTTCAATGCTGTAAATGAATGAAGAATTATAAAATGTATATTAGGAATTTTTATATTATAATTGTAAGAACGAATGAGATCGGTCGTTTGAGATTGAAAGGATGTCGATTTAAAGATATGATAGATATATCTCATTTTTATTCATACTTTTATATTTTGTTCACGTTTTTAGTACGTTAGATGTTTATATAGGAACTAGAATATTCTAGGTCTAGTTTTAGGCAAAGGAGCTTAATCGCGCGCCTTAAAACTATTTTGAATGTCTTTGAAATTCCTTAAAATCGCTTAAAATCTCTTTAAATTTCTTAAAATCTTTGGAAACAACTTGAAATCTTTTCAAATTCCTTAAAATACTCCTCAGATTTTTTAAATTACAAAATGTATTAAAAAATGTTTTGATATTTATTGGAAAGTAGGAATTTTCATTAAGGTTAGTTTTATTAGTAGGGATCGTATATTTAGAAAATATTTTAAGTACGCTAAATCGACATAAATGTGAGCCTCATCTAAGTGAATTAGTGAGAAGTTTAGCATGTGAAAGAAGCTTGACATTTTAAATAGGGGTTTATCAATCATACGCTACGGATTATTTGAGCAAATCAATCTTGTAAATATATCGTTAAATTAATTGACAAATAATACTAAAGCTTATTGAATTAATTACTACAATTCATCAATTGAAATTTCACTATCTTCTTTCTACCAAAGAAGGATACGCCTAAAATCAGACTCAAATGTTTTGTAAAGTATTTACAGTTAGGATAATTAAAGTTATAATAGACCTGCCAAGTGATTGTAGTTTATAACAAAAACACAATGATGCATTTAGTTATGTTCAACAAGCTATTTTGAATCTCGAAAAACATTAAGTTTTTTTGAATTTTGCATTGGAATCTATGTGATACCTTATCTGCTTCAATATTATGAATAGGTATATTATAATAAGGTTTGGAATTATACCAAAAATGATTTGTTTCTCAAATTGAGAAAATGAGGTTTCAAAATATAAAAAATTTTTCTGAAAATTTTCCAAAAGAGAGGATCTCAATTGAATATTTTTAATTACAATATTTACAAAAAAACTAATTATTGAGTTTTTGAATCGTTTTCTTTACAAGTTATATTATTAAACCATTTTCTAGCACAAGAAAGGAACCTTAAAACTAAAAGTATGGATATGTAAAGTTTTTTAATTATTTAAGTACAGAATGGAAACTTAGTTGTATAGATGGGGAAATAATTTTGAAACTTTTGATTGGAAGAATCACAATTATTTATTTTCATAACAAAATTGATGTTTTGTATATTAATTTAAATGATTCTCATGTTTATGAGGTGAAGTGAGGATTTCAGTTCACTTGATGAGATGACGAAATTATGGAAGTTTTCTTTTAGTTTGATTTATTGTTGAGTGTGTGAGAAAAAATACGATTATTGCAAGGGAAATAATTTTGAAATACGAATCATACAGAACTGTGGAAATATTAGTTTTAAGTTGATCAGCCATATATGCTTCCATATAGAATTGCTAATGTTAACAATATCTTTAAGTGATAAGAATATAAAATGCAATCAAGGATTGAGTGAACAGTGATTTTTAGGTCGCCCTTTGGTGATCTAATCGTGCAAAATGTTTGAGTTAATAGAAAGCTAATACAGAAGTAATGTTTACTAGATCTTAATTAACATAATTCCATGATACATTACTTATTTTAATATCGCTACGTATTTATATTATGTAGAATAATTTATCAGTCTCAAAAGTACCGAAAATTTATCGGTAACTTTTTGATTCAATTTTTATTTACGTGTGATGTAATTTCTATCAAAGTCATCCAATAAACGTACATTTCCATTTTTATTAAAAGGGAGAAAGTTTCTGAAACTTTATTTCTGAAAACCTTTTAGTTCGTCGAACTAATTTTTAGTTTTAGATTTAGTTGAAGTTAGTTCATTGGCTAGTTGCTATAAGTACACTATTATTCAGAATTGTGAGTTCATCTGCTATTAAACTATGAATCTACAAACTCACAGATAGACACACATAGACAGGCAGACACATTCTTAAAGCATGTTTTTCAAGTTCAGAAGCTCACAAAACGTGAACATTTGACAAAAAGGGGGATGGAGGGGGAGGGAGGATTTTTACACAAATCTAATACCGTCTCTGATGAGAATGTAAAAATGTAAAGTGAACTCACAATTCTGACTGGTAGTGTATCTAGAAACTCGTTATTGTTACTAAGAGTAATTTGTAAGAAAAATGTTCTATATTTTTTATAAATTCAATTCTTTCAAATCGTTTAATATATGTTTCGGTTTTCACTGAGAGTATATATCAGGTTGAGAGTAGAAATTACGTCATTGTAGATAGTGAGAGAAAATAGGCAGTGTTTTAGATAAAAGTTTCTTTGAAATTAATAAATCACTTTTTTAAAAGAATTAACTCGCTAGAGAAATGTAGATTAGCGAGGTAAAAGGTTTTCGAGTTTTTCTAGTATTTTTCCTGGGAAAAGCTGTTGTTGAGCGACAGATGACAATTCCATGTCGATAGGTTTAGTGTCATCGTAAAGAGCAGGAGCTTCGGCGAGAATTGCAACGGTTCCAACGAGAGAGGCAAATGTAAAAATGTAAAGAAAGAGGCGATCCAGTACCATTGCTACAAATCCCCAGTCCTGATCTTCCTGAAAATCCAATTTTAATTCTAGCTTAGAATCTAAGATTTAATCTTTATATTAACTTTTATTATGGAATTTTTAGGACTTTGTGGGAATATTTTTTTAGTATTATCTTTGTTTAATCTTGGTTTATACTTTTAACTTACAGCTTCAAATTCATCAGTACGCTGCATATGATGTTGGATGAACATTACGTTGTGAAGAGCCTTTTCCAATTCAAAAGGATATTTTTTTCTTGGAGTAACATCACTCATCGATTCGTCTAAACCGGACATTACTGTTGGAAGACCATTGTAACCAGCTAGACTGCCAACAAGGAATCTGTTGTGTGCTGTTGTTGTATGTAAGCCATTACAACCTATAAAAAATTATTTAGATTATTCATCAATTTAGAAAAAGGAGTTTCTTTTCCAAAATTAAATTGCAAACAATTGGAATTGAATTAATTTGAAAGTTTTTTGAAAACCCTTAAACTCTTTGAAATACCTTAAAATTTCTTAAATTCCTTAAACTTTGCTATAATTAGAAATATAATATTAAAATGGGGAAAGGAGAACACGAG
Source organism: Synergus coniferae (assembly GCA_032164275.1). NCBI lineage: Eukaryota > Metazoa > Arthropoda > Insecta > Hymenoptera > Cynipidae > Synergus > Synergus coniferae. Next base: position 11,635,631 of record JAUEJJ010000013.1, on the reverse strand, counting down.
GCGAAGAACAAATGGGAGAATTGAGGAGCTCAGTTCGCTCCCAACTTGCGTGGAGTTTAGAGTGTAACAATAGTATTAAAAAAAGATTTCTTATAAATACCTCCTAATCGTGGATGACGAACAGAATCTGGTGACGAGACGATGGATGAGGATTGGACAGCTGCTGCCACAGCATCCTTGAATTTATCCTTTTTGCTCCCAGAGCGTCGTCCAAAGATCTTGTGAGCTGCAAGATCTTTGAGGAGATCATCAGGAACTCTCATGAGCAGCAGCTTGGGCAATCGACGTATGAATATTTTTCTCACCCAAGGAGCCATTTTATGTGTACTTGGTTTTCGATAGTGCACGTTCAAGATTATGATGGTGATGACCACAGAGAGTCCTACTAGAACCATCGTGAAGAGCAGATATTTTCCCAGTAAGGGTAGTGCTAGCGATGTCGAAGGAATGATTTCAGAGATCAGCAAGAAAAACATAGTTTGAGAAAGAAGAATGTTGATGCAGAGAGCGATCTTTTCTCCCGAATCCGCTGGGAGATAGAAAGCCAGCACCGAAAGGTAGGAGATGCTAACGCAGGGAATAATTAAGTTCACTGTGTAAAAGAGAGTCTTGCGTCGAAGGGTGATGTTGAAGAAGATATCTGGGTAGGGCTCCAGGCAGCAAGAGTAATATTTTTCATGCCGTTCCGCTGGGACGCTGAGGATATCCCACTCAACACTCGGGTAGTACTCCCGTAAGTCGATTCCAATATCCACTTTGTCGTAACCCTCCATTGAATCTTTGTGCTTCAAGTCTATCTGTTTTTTGGGAATAAATTTAGGAAACAATGTTTTTAAATCGGTGTTTATATATCTTTTGTTACAAATCTATCCTTCTGTTGAAGTTGGTGAATTTTGACAGTTTGGCAAAGAGGGAAGGACGAAAAGTTTCAGAACAAGTTTCAGGCAGTAATTTTTTAAATTTAGGGCGTCTAGCAGTCCGAAAGAAGGAGAAAACCGAGAATTTATCGGAAATTTAAAGTATTTTGAGAAATACGACAAAGTTCTGGGAATTCGTGAAAATATTCGCAAAATTTTCCCGCTAAATTTCTAATTTTTAAAACTAATTGTATTTTAATTATGTATTAAAAAATAACTGTAATTAGACTTTAACTTCTTCATTTACATATAAGCGAATAATTTGAAAAAAATGATATTTTCAAATTCAAGGGCACTGAAGGGTCTGCTTTGAAATAGATTCGATCTCTGGTCTTTATAAAAAAGCCTTTATAAAAAAAATGCATCTATTTATTTACAAGAAACTTTTCATATTTCTAGATTGATGAAGCTGTAGATTTTTTTGACTTAAAAATTGTATTTCACCAAATATTAATTCGAGTATAAAATTATATAATTGCAGGTGTTTCTTACTTGAAATCCATCGTAAGTCCAAGACCCAAACTTCATGAAGCAAATTTGCTGATCGAAGGGAAAGTATCTCACATCGATTTCACACGATGATTTGAAAATAGCTGGTGGCGTCCACACTACTTTTCCAGTGTTATGAAGGACAGCTTTTGTCATTGTCGTTATACCATATTCGCCATCAGCACTGTAAAAGGATTTAGATATTTTTGGTCCTTCAGGTATGAAAATCTACGTATGTATTTATAAAATTATTTTTTATGATAACGTACGTACTTGTTGTAAAGAACAATATCTGGAAGCCATATATGTTCACTTGGAACGTACAATTCCTTCATTCCACCGTATTCTGATGGGTCCCACTGAAATTTGTGGTCCTGCCATTCCTATAAAAGTGTTTTTTAAGTAAATTCTATTTTATGGATTTTAACAATTTGACTGGTAAAAAGTATTTTAACAACGCACTGAAACTTACATGTTCTAGCCAGACGTTTGTCGTTAAAATCTGATCCTTGAGATTCTGAAATTGGTAAATGTTTTTTTTTACAGTTTTTTGTGCATTTGAAAGAAATTTTTAAGTAAATAGTATAGTATATTAGTATAATAGTATAGTATTTTAAAATTTATTTCATTGATGTAAATACTTATACTAAAATTATATGTTTTTCCACAGGAAGGGTTTTGAAAGAAACAGAAGAATTAAAATCTAAGTGAAAATTCCTACCATTGCTACCGATGCTGTGACAAGGAAGGACTTAATTGGTAAGTCATTTTTGAGTTTCTCTTGCTTCCAATTACATCGCAAGATTAATAATAATCTGAATTGGTACGGAGGCAGGTTTTAATTTTCTTTAAAAATTACATAGTAGCGCTAATTATTCTCAATTGATTTAATTAGCAAATGAAGTTTCGCAAATTATTTCTTAGTTGTTCAGGACTTTAAACCTTTTAATATTTTAATTGAGAAAATGATTAAGGTTAAATACTATGAATACATTTTTCACATTAAAATTTCAAACCAAGAAAAGGATTCATAAGTGGAAGCATTATGTGCCGGGGAAATCTGGCATGACTTTTGAATAACCTTAGTTGAAATTTTCCTTTGGTTTAAAGAAAACCCAATGGTCAAATTCTTTTTCTCCATATTTATTAAACACTTAAAAATTAAGTTTAAAGTAAGCTTGGAAGAGTAACTTTTAATGAAAGAAAGTAAACTATTTTAGATGTTTGATGTATGAGAGCCTATAAAAATTGACGTTTCATATGGCTTATATTTTCAGGTGAAAGATAAATATGATTATTCGTGATTAATCCCAGGGCCGACGGATTATGTGGGTAAGGTGGGTAGTACTACCCACTCGAGATTTGAAATATTCTGGCTATAATATATAAAAATTAATATTTTCAAAATCCCCCACTCGGTTTTTTAGTTACTTATACCCACTTGGGCTCAGCATGATCCGCCGCCCCTGATTAATCGTATTAGATTCGATTACATACATGAAAACTGTACTTACCAAATCTATGAGTTGGGATAGTCGAAGACCTAGTTTGACGATGATGGTGTCAGTGTTGTTCAAAACAGGTCTAATTAAACGATTGTAGTTGGAAAGTAGATCATCGTAGAGTCTCTTGGCATCTGGGTTTCCCAGGCAGAAGCCCGTCGTGATAATCAGAAGGAACTCTCTCAGCATCATTATTTTTCTTCGGTTCCGACGTTATGCGAATTAAACTCGTGCTATCATCAACATCCTGTGCACAGTAAACGCAATTAATTCCTGTTTGTCGCAACCGGGTTAATGAGTCGCGTTCTGCACTTTAATTAATTCGTTCCTTAATTAAGCCGGAGATCAAAAGGGCGTTATTAAATTGACACCGAGTGCTTTCAGTCTCATGGAATCTATCACCTATATTCAAATTTGATCCATAATTCAGTCATGTGTAGTTTTCTTCAACCATTTTTTCCCTAAGGTACAAATATTAATTTGGGAATCGTTAACCTGGTGAAATTCAAGTTGAGGGATTTTTGAGAACGAAAATTTACATGAGCTTTTAGGGCCGATTTTCTTTGATTACTAATAAATTATATAATTCTTTTTTGGCACTCAAGAATTAAGTAAGTGTAACGTAAATAATAATTTGATGGATATCTTACCTCAGGACATAGAAGATAAACAACCCGGTTCGATTGTGCCTTCCGTCGCATGGATGTAGCACCTAATTTGGAAGCTGCAATTTGCTTTACGTGGATTATACGAAATCTCTAACCCAATTCAAATATGACTCCAAGGTGCAAAAATCAATCACACTCTTCACGTATTCATCCAAGTCTCCTCAATAAATCAGACGTTTTGCAGATTTGGTCCCGTTTCTTTGATGATTGCCATATATTCAGGCGATATCCACTTTGCTTCCCCTCCCTCTTTATTGGATTTTTTGTCAGAAAAGCGACTTGAGAGCGATCTTCACATTATTGGGATGCGTCTCATCGGTCGCATTACTGGCCTCATTCAACAGAAATTCGTGGAAAAGTCGGAGGAAAAGAGAACAGACTTGACATCAGTTGGTTGCGGCCGGTGGACCACTGCTCGACAAATGTGGCTGCATGCGTGGGGTGGTTTTCAAGATCAATAAGCGAATGCGCGTGCGTGCACCCCATTCTCACTTTTCGTGAGGGAAGATTCCTCCCCCGGCGCGCAGAATCCAATTTTAGATGAAGGGAGCAAAAAAAAATATATCTAGCATTCGTCATTTTCGCTTTCTTTTATTTCTGTCGGCGGTGACTTGCATCCACTTAGCTTTTGGCGTTGCTTTGCGACATTTTCTAGAATTTTCCCTCGTGATAATGCGAATTTCAAATCGAGATCTTATGAAAATTGAGAGTCGATAACAAGTAGGTGAATTTTAGGTTTCATTGAACAAGAGTAGTTTGCTGCAATCACAAGTATATGGAGTTTTGTTAGTGGAATCTAAGTAGACATTTTCTCCGAAAATATGAAAAGCTCATTGTCTGAACACAATTGAAGCATTTATAGTAACATTAGCAGAAATTTACCTATTGTTTCTCGGGATTTTAAGAATTTTCTATTGATTTTAAAGAATTGTAAAAGGATTTTAGAAGTATTTTAATGGGATTTTTTCTATATTTATTGAGATGTCGAGTTGAAAAATTTAAAAAAATTAAGAATTTCGCAAAAAGTGTCACAAAAGTCTTTAAAAATCCGCATGACCAATTATGACAATAATTTATGGCGCTCTGCAATATTTGATTCCAACAGCTTGAAGGGTGTGGATGTGGATGCCTATTTTCAAGATGCATCTCATGCAATGTCGTGAGACAAAAGAGAAAGACAAACTCGTGTGTAGTTTCGGATTAAAGTTGCAAAGAGTTGAATTAGCTGAGTTAAAAAAAAAACATAAACTCTCCTCCGGAACATTTAATCTTTATCCAGAATATTTTTTTGTCTCTTGACCTTACTCAAGTTTGTTTATGATCCCATCTTTTTCGAGTTTTTTTATGCCCTGAATCTTCATTTACTTTGTTCTGCTCTTATCTTGTATGAACTTATTTTTATTTATTGTACTCTTAGTGGTTTATTTAAGTGCATTCAGCTGTATTTCTTTTTGTCTCAGTTGTTCATCTTAATTTCTAATTTTCTTCCACTCTACTTCAGTAGAGACTGAAATAAAACTTCATTTTCATAAATTCTTCTCATTTGTTCTTTTCTATACGATCTTAATTGTGATACTTTTGTTACTTTTACTTTCCTCTCTTACGTCTTTTATTATAATCCATCTTCTTTCATTTCTATTCATTCCTTTTTGTTTTTTATAGAGAATATGTAATTCCTTTGTTTCGGTGTCTTATGGGTTCCAAAGTTGCTTAATTAATGAAATTTCCATTATAAAAAATTCTTTATATCGAGGAGTTGTCTGACTTCGTAATCCGAGGGCCAATGAATTGTTCCAGTGACAAATGGGGTGGGTGTTATTAGCTTGTATCGACCACAGAGTATGGGAAGTACTGGTTACTTGATAGGGTAGAAAGCTGGATATGTACTTGATACTTTCTTCTCGATCCATATAACCGTAACAGCTAATAAATCAGTAATAGATACTTCGTCTCTAACAAGCTAAAACAGGATCATTTGTAGAAAATTGATATCACCATTTTGCAAGGATAATAATTTATCAGATTACGTCAATTATCGTAAAAATACATTTCTTGAAAGAAGTTTTGATTTATGGAACTTTTTTGTTTTGTAAGATGGAATTAGAAGTTCTGCAATATAAAAGGAGTTAGTTAAATTTTGATGGCAGAAACTTACATTTCATGAAGCTCTAATATAATTTTAATATTACCTTATAAATTTTAAGTACAACTGTAGGTCCAGCTTCATAAATTTATATAACTGCACATACTAGTTTCGCAGACCACTTGTTTTTTATAGCAGTAATTTTAAAGTAATTTCTCGAATAATTAAAAATAAAATATTTCCTTTATAAAAGAGACAGTTTTATTAATAGTCAATTTACTCCTTTTCATCTAAAATGAACGCAAATTCTGTGAGCTCATCAGAAAAGTTATGTAGTCACTATTTTAAATGAAAATCCAGTAAGTCTAGCAGACTCAATTTTTTCCACGGTTAAAAATATTAAAAATGTTAATTTTGTTTCTTAGTTCATAGAAAATTCTCATAAGGGAGTTTCATCTTAGTTATGAGGTAATAAAGCTGCTTTCTTTCTAATGAATTAAAAACATTTCCGGTAGGAAATAACGTGAAGCCAGCATATATTTTTCTGTTAATTCCGAGTGAAGATTTCCATCGCCTGGAACGAAGGTTGCTCTTATTCATAGTATTGAAGCTGTCAGATCGTTGATAATAAACGCATGCCGATTGCAAAGTGTAGATTCTGCCATTTGATCAAATATCGTGATTTATGAGTCGAAGCAGGCATGGCAATGTCACTTTTAACGTTCGCCGCAGAAGTAACTGCTCTGCGAGTTTGCATTCAAGAGATGTGCTTCGACGTACACGTGCGCGACTATGTATGAGGTCATGAGGGTTGAGGATTGAGGGGGTTGGAGGAAGGAAGTTGAGACGGGTTACACATTGAATCGGGGATATAAGGAACGCGTTGCGAGTGGAGCATCCAAATGCACACCAGGTATCTTTCTAAAGTGCTAATGCGGGGTTGAAACTCGTCTAGTAAATCGGGCGAAATTTACGACCCTATATTTCCGTGCTTGGAGACTTTACTCGCGGGGACGTTTTCAAGCCACCAAGAAAATTCGAATGAGCGCTAGAGTTTATTTCCACACGATAAATATGCATGTTGAGCTCTGCTCTACGAATAATATTTGCCCACATGAAGTGGACAGTCGACAATAATTCTGAAGAGTGCAATTTCCAGAAGATACATATTCTGTCCATACTTTGTGAAATTTATTAACGAAGCATTTCCCATTTTTCGGTTTTATTATTGAAGGATGGAAATTGAAGGTTTTGAGAAAGAGTAAACTGGGTTGCTATCAGCACTTGACAAATCTAAAAATTCAATTAATTTACTCGATAAGGATGTTATCTTTTTATGTTTAATAAGGGTTTAGAAACTATTTCTGATGTAGTGGTAGGCAGTTCTGTCATTCCTATATAGGTTTACCTTGATTGTGGCAACCTTGAAAATAATATTCTTACGTGATGGAAATAAAGTAAAAGAAATATTGCTAGAAGTGGAACATTTAAATTTTAAAGTTATTTAATAGTAGAATTGCAGAAGTGTTGCTGAGTGCAGATTCCAGAATAAATTGCATTCTTCGTAGAAGGTTGTTTGTGAAATCTCATTTTCAGTCGTTCCCTTGAGATCCGAGTGCCTTGGCAGGGTCTGTCGCTTTTCGGTTTCTTCTTTCGTACCATTATTTTCTCATTCTGTATTACTTCACCGGTTCTCTGCTTCGTGGAGCTTGGAAAGCTAGCTTCTGCAACTCGAGTCATGGAACTCTATTGCAAGCAAGGATTCAAATACTTCAAAAACCATCTCCACACTAAACACCACAGTTCCACCTTTTTAACCTTTAATACATAGAGGAAGAATTTATGTTTGTCGAAATATTATTATATTTTCGATCTTTGACTTCACTTATTAATTTACGAGTCAACAGAGATGATATAGAGATTTGAGACATTTGAAATTGAAAAAGTATCTGGAGACTTTAAATTTTCGATTTGAGAAGCCCTCCGAATCTTTCCTTTTAAAATGAGAGAATGATGCATTAAGTGATTGATGAATCTAATAATATTTTCAATTGCTTGGGTAAAATTAGAATTCAATATTTATCTGGGTTTTCCTGATGCTGGGAGTGCAACGATTTTGGATAGAGAAAAGAAAGATGGGACTTAAATTATTAATAAGATTCTGCAGTCGAGTTTTATAAAGTAGGTGGAATCCCCAGCCAGGAAATTGATGGATTCATTTGAGAGGATTTTTTAAAAGAGGGATTTATTATCTTAAAGACTTTACTTAGATAATAATATTTGCAGTTTGAAACAAGTTAGACTGTTGAGAAAACTTATGAATAAGAAAAAACTTTGAAAACACTCAAGACATTATTGTATCGTACGATTTTGAGTTAGTTAGTAACCTCACGTAGAGAAATTATTGTATTCGGGTGTTGAAAGAGTTGAGGATGGCTATAGGATGCAAACATGAAACTTTCTTACACATAACTACATGTGTAGTTTCCTGTGAACCCTTTTGCAGCTAAATGCAAAGAGGGAGACAATAATTTATGGAGCGCGAATTCTCATTTAAACTCCAGGACCGCCTTGGCCATTATCCCCTGTTGAAACTTGTGGATACCGACTATTTAGGGGAATCTACAACGAACTATAATGGGATTTCAGCTTATCTTGTGGAGCTCGAGTTTTCCTCGACGATTCTCGCGAGATGGAAGGTTGCCCGATGCATGACACCACATTAATTACCCCTTATCCCAGTATACCATTACCAACCATGACCTCGCTTTTCCTGCTCTGGCAAGCTTCCTCCCCTTTCTTCAAGTTTGTCATCAGGAATTCCTTGTTTTACGGAATCTCGAGACAGTTGACACCCACGTGGTGACACTTTCGATCGTCAAAATGACCTTTTCGAAGCGATTTAAAGCGATTTACAAATAATTTAAAAACAAAAAATGTCTTTCGATTCTTTAAAATCTGTATTGTTTAAATAAAAACAATTGTATTGTTCGACTAATGACGAGCAAAGCAAGTTGTTATCGAGTGTTTTCACTTGATCGTTATATAAAAAAGAGTTTCTAATCATAGTTGGAAGCCGCTGGCAACTTTTGACTGATCGTCGCACATTCTTTGTTTCTAGTCTCCAACCCAGTTGCGTGCCAGAAGCTTTATCCTCGTATTCGTGTGAGAATAATTGAAATTCTTTTGCGCTTCAGTGAAACAAAAAAAACCGTCCGGTGAACACATATAAACAAGCAACAACAGAAAGTTTCGCGAATCATTCACATTCCAGTCTTAATTGATTTACTTCGGGCGAACTCCAACCCACATGCTTTATGGATACAGTTTTAACTGGAGCAACCTAACAAAATGTTTGGGCAAAGTCAAATTGAAATTTAATTACACGTTAATTAATTTTACAAGAATTCATTAATTGTTGAAGTTAAGGTAAAACTTCGATAATTGTGAAAATTGTTTCTCCAAAACATAAAGCACCCGTTGAAATCTGTTTTTCGAATTTTGATTTTACAATTGTAATTTGCGTTAATTTTCAATATGATATTTGCAATCAGCAAACTCAGAGGAAACTCGATTTCGAAATTATAATCGATTTATTGGAAATAAAATTTCCAAATTAGTAAAATTGTTCCAATTTTGTCTTTCATGGTGCAGTACCCTCATTTAATGCATTCCCTTCCGGGTCTTCGTGCAATTTCAAAATGCGAGGCGAATTTAGTGAATTATGTAACTTTGATGCAAAACAGGTTATTATAATTTAGTCGTAGTTGTATATAATTCACTAGGGTAGCATTGAATTTCAGAATTCGATACAAAGGGTTTAACTTGGAACAAAACTGTTTATGTAATATATTTGAAATTGAGATTTTTTAACCATGCTAATTTGCGTGGACTCTCTCAATCCGAATTAGTAGGAATTTAACTAATTAAATAATTGTTCACAATGAATTGTTCTTCGCACGTCAATATAGTTTTAAATCTTTTGTATAAATAACTATGTTACTTTTGTCATATTGTGTTTTTATAGTTTATTGAACAGTTTTAAAGATATTTGAGAAGATTTTAAAGAATTTTGAAGAATTATTAAGAAATTTCAGTTACTTTATCGTTTTTTATATCGAATTTTAAAGTTTGTCATAGAATTTTATTAGGGATATTTATGATTTTTAAAAAATTTGTATTAGTAAAAAAGTATTATTAATTTGTGAGATTTAACTAATTTAGATTGAAAGAGTAAGCTTTAAGGTGTTGAAATTGATTTATTGATTAAAGTTTTTGTAATTGATCAATTGGAATGCAAAGTCAATACGATGAGAAGTTTCACAGTTCGTGGTGGTCTCTAACAAGCATGTGGACAAGTTAATGAATGGGCATTGTCGAGATTTGAACGTCCGTGTTAATTTCTCTACCAAGCTTGATATTCTAGACAATATATTTCTACCCATTTGTGTATAGATAAGTGTACGGGAATTCACATCTCGTTGAGTTCCACGCTGTGTGTTACAAATTTGTACGCTTTCGGGAATTTGGATAGATCGAAGCCGAGTGGATTCGTTGATGATACATTTCGAACCGTTCCGAACTCGGCTTACACATATGGGACGTACGCGGATGCCCGAAATTTTTGTGTCAGTATGCATTGAATTGTTGCGAGCATAAATGTTGTTTATTATCAACATTTTTGCTAACGACTGGGGCTTCGTTATGACAGTCATGGACCGTGAGATGAGCAAAACGAGTTTTTTTGCACGTTTTTATGAGCCTTTCGGTTTCAACTTGCTTCGCTGTCTCATATTTTATACCGTTATCTTTTTCTCTTCACAATTTCGGTATTTAGCAAAGGTGGATTAATGCACGAGATTCGGATTACGGTCATTCGGATTATTTCCTTTACCACTTACAACTCTTCGAAAAGCTTTGTTTTATTGTCTAAATATGGAACATCCTATTAACCAAGTTCATCAGGGTGTCCACTGTTCGCGAATTTAAATTAATCCAGGGTACTTTGGATATTGCGCGTGATGTTGAACTTTGTTTGAGAATCGGAATTGAAATTTTTAAAAATTTAAACACAATTGTTTTAAGTGATATTAGGTATTAAAAATTAAAATAAAAAAAAATCATCGAGAAGTTAGGGAACCGGGAAGGACGAAGAAGGACGTAATATGGAAAATGAAATATTTAAGTAGTTGATTCCCTGTGGCGGATTTAAAGTAAAATGTAGTGATCTGACATTTTGTTCAGAATGTAAATTCAGCCTCTCTAGGCCCGTATTAACTGCACTGTATAATCGTTGAATCCTTCATTTCTTCTTTCATTCCCCGGGCTGTTCTGTTGAACCTTTAATCTACGGGGTGGATCTGTCAAACCCAGACTGTTACACCGTTAGGGAGAGTGTCTGACGAAAATCTGTTGAATCACTGAATCGACCTCAATTTTTCATCTGTTCATCATTCGGATTTCTTAATACCTAATATTTCATCATTTACTTTACCGTGAGTGACAATTTCCAATATACCTTTTGCAATTAGAGTACTTTTCTTTGCAGATGTGTCTGGAATTATTGAATCTGTCATGCTAGTGTTTGAGAAATTGGTGTTTGGTTCTAGACAGGAGATAATTGTAATATTTAATCTGTATGTGTATAGAAAATTTCGACCTTTGACCCTTCGTGATATAGTATTGGGTGAATGCCATCTCGATCCTTGGCACTTCAATATGCGGCTTTCCGATATCAAGTGACTTGATACTAAGTGTTTCCACATCCTACCGTTTGGCATTTCAACTTCGATTGAGACGTCGACGTTCCAAGTTCTGCTTCTGAATGCTCCTACATTTAACAGATTGATAATGGATCTTCCGAATATATACAATTATAAACTTTTCTCAGAATGTTTTATCTGTCTTTAATTTTTTATAGCAGTAATATGGCAAAATGACCAGGATACCACTAAAGTAATTAATTAGTTAGAATTTAGTAAAAAGTAGGTAAATTATTAATTCAGTAGCAAAATATAAGGCTAGAAATTCAATTACTCAAATTCTTTCTAATTTAGATTGATAGAGGAGAATTTTATTTTTCTCAGGAACTTGTAAATACTCAGCATGATTATCAGGGCTTTTTTTGAGTAGCCGTAATTAAAAAATTATATAATTGTTTTCAGAGTTAATAGACCTCTAAGAGAAAAAGTAGGTCGTGGAGGAGGAGGTTTATTACACCAGTCACACCAGATTTTCTAGGATTAGGGTTCAACTTAGATTAGGATCTACCCTTGAATTACCTTTAGCCTTCCTCCCTTTTCCTGAAACTACTTCTCCATCCCAGAAATTGACTACGGATACACAAATTGGATGCTGACCGAATGTTTAGACTCTGAATTGACATTAAACCTTCTACTTGGTAGTATTTTGCACTAACGTAATCAGTAGATAAGTAACACACATTCGTTTATCAATCAGGTCTAGAGACGCTTAAATTCAAAGGCACGGGTTGATCATTTCAAAAAGAAATCTGAAGCAATGTTGAATAAAGCGAAGAATTAGTTATTATATGTCCAAATATTTTCTTTAATCAAATGCATATGAGTTCATCTGATTCTAGTCCCTCGTGGAACTAGCCCCACTCGAATCATTGGCATGGGGGGTTGCGGGGCAGAGAGAGGGACGTCTCGAACAATAGCTTCGACGGCTTCGACTCATCCGGTATGAGTCCCGTCCGTCCGCCCGAGACGGGACTCATATCGGAGTTCCAGTATACTTTAATAGTTAACCTTGATATAACAACTGTAATTTCATTAGCAGAAAGCCGGAAGAACTCTGCATTAGCGATGAAAGGCGTGTAAAATGTTGTTAGCTTGCACCACATCACGCTAGAAATATATTTAAAAACTGCAGTTTTCCCCCTCTGGGTTATCCGATTACATTATTTCAGCGTGTAATCGTGTACACGCTTGGTTAAACTGCACGGCATCATGTAAGGTAAAAGTTTTTACCGCGATGAACAAGGTCGACCGAAAGTTGAACGAGTCTTGGAGAATCTCGGGACTTGCATCGGAGCTGCATCGAGAGGAATATGGATTTGCAAAGTAAAAGGCATCTCGATCAAAGATTTCTGCATGATTCGGAGACCACTACAAAAAATTGACGTCGGATAAGGGTGAGAGAGGGTGACCTTTCGTCTATTGTACCGGTTTTAGTCCTGAGAAGCAGGCCGGATGGGAAAATCCGTAGCAGGCATCTGCAGCCTTTTTATGCAAAAAAGATTGTCTTAAAAGTCCTAAATATCCTTAAATTCCTTAAAATTCTATGAGGAACTTTCAAATCCTCTAAAAGCACTTAAAATTCGTTAAAATCATCAAAATCTCTAAAATATCTAGCAATCTTCTGAAATTCCTTAAAATTTATGAAATCTTTTAGAATTTCTGTATAGGTAAAATTTCACACCGTTGAATTTTAAAGGATTTATTATAATTTAAATATTTCGGCTTATACGATTTAAATGGAAATCTCAAAACGATTGAGGCAAACTTAAAATACAATTTTTTAAAACGTTTTAGTTTGAATTCATGTATGCTTTTATATTCAAAATTATTCAATAAAAATGATTCTCCTGCAAAAAAGTACGATTATCTAAAAAAACTTTAAATTTTGAAATTTTTAAATATTAAAAACTCTTCAATAATACAGTCAACAATTTCTCTTTTTCCATTTATTCATGACAAGTTTATTTCAAATTTATATTTTTTATGTAAAAGATTCTAATAATTATTCTTTTAATTTGTAACCCAATACGATCAATTAGATAAAATAAACTTTTCTGGAAGAATTGTAAGTGAGAAATTGTTTTCTCATTATTAATTTTCTTATTATATTATTAATAATAAAATCCAAAAAGTAGAACAAGTCCAAAGCCGACTTTTGAGAAAAGCTTTTTAAATTTTCCTTAGAATATTCCCTACTCATTCCGTCTCGTTTTATCTCCTCCCGCCCCTTTTCATCTCGTTGCCTCTCGTTTTATCCCATCCTGTCTGGCTTGGTCAAATCTCGTTTCTCTCTCTGTTCAGCACCCTCTGACGACTCGACCTCGCACCGCCAGTGTCAGTATCGACTGGGATTCGTCGTAGTAGGGGTTGAACCAGAGAAGAGGGTGAGTGGATGCGAGAGGGTGCGAGACAATCGCGAGATGAGAACAAGGACGGCGAGAGACTGCGAGGATGAAGATGAAAAGAGAGAATCCCTCTCGTTGATTCTCGGGAACTCTCGTACGTCGCCGCCTCGAGTTTCCACATGGTCTCGTATAAGCAGGAGCGGCTCTCGGCAATCCTCGGCTGATTTCGCGAAAAGCGTTGTCCTGTCGGTGCTGCCACATGGTGCGGTGTTTGCAGGCGTCGAGCGCTAAGGGTGGGTCGGGGTGGTAGTACCGACTCGGCTGCTTTCGGACGAGTTCGCAAGTCATCGCCGACGTCTCGCGTCGGGGCTTCCACATGGGTTGGTATTGGCTCCCGGGGCGCAGGGTGGTTCATGCGGTGGGGCTCCAACTGCGAAAGCGACGCAACGGTTCGGCACAACACCCCCAAAACGGGCAGCGTCGCTACTAAGGAGGGTTAGTCCGTCGATCGGACCGGTGCGAGATGTCCTGGGAGTGCCCCCGTGAGACGAGCTTTTTTACTCACGATTCGGGAACGTGTGGTGAAGGTTACTTTCCGCGATTGTGAAATTTTCGGGGGTGAGAATTGAGTATTCACAGGGGTAAACAGTGAAATAAATTAGGAGAGAAGTGAGCGAACGAAGGCAAAGAAGCCGGTAGCAAATCTGGACCCGGCAGGAAATCTGAAGGGTGACGTTCCTTCAGGTGCCGGTATGTGTGCGATTTGCTTGTGATGAGAGGGGTTGCTCTGTTTACAGTGGGCTGAGTACAGCAAGTGGTGACCCCGGTGTCGTTGCACTGGTGCCAGACTCCGGTGGTGTCGTCTACCCCAAGTTGGGAGATGATTTGCGAAAGAGTTTGATTTGTTACGTGAGTGTCGTATTAGAAAACGTATTAAGGAGTTGTTAACTCCCAGCTGGAAACCAGTTTTAGCTTTGTGCTTGAGAAGTTTAGCCGGATTAGGAAATTTTCAGGATGAGGATTTTTGAGAGGAGCAGAACGAGAACGAGGAAGCGAAGATCGTCGAAGGTGTTGACGTGGAATAGCGCGCCGATGTCGAGGCCGGGAATAGGGGGAAACAACATCAGTGGATCAGGTCTGGAAACTTTGCTGCTAGGGTTGAACAGAGTTTGCTAGCGGAAGGAAATTTGCTAGCAGCTTTCGGAGAGCAACTGGACTTGACTCGGTGACTTGACAGGTGGTGGCTTGACATTGCCGAGGATTATTAGGTGTCGTGCCTGCCGTGCAAAAGAGAAAAGTGCAGGGTTGTGCGACTAGTGCGGCGGTTAATTGGTCGACGACAATTACGACGTGGGGATGTGCGACGCGAACTGCCAAAGAGGTCGAAGGAGGATAGCTCTGGGTAAATCGACTCGGTGCACCAAGTCGTGTTCACCGCATAGGACGCCCGGGGTCCGGTAGCTCGTTCATCGTCCTTATTCCTCATCGACGCCCGCGGGCAATGTGCCCACCCGCCGAGAGCACAACGTAAGTCGTTTATCCGATTTGCTACTTTCTGATAGGTCTGCAGTTTAGACCTTGACTTACCCCGATCGACTGCTCGCAGAGAGGACATTGCTCCAGCGGTTAACGCCTCTCCCCCCCTAAAATCTAAATATATATATATATATATGTGTGTGTGTGTGTTTATGTATGCCAGTCTGAATACAACTGAATGTTGGCCTGAAGGGAATAGATTGGAATTTAGATGGATTACTGATCAGATTGGTAAAGAGAAGTATCTTTCGCTAATTGGCTCGCACGAGTTATTGTTTAGGAGAATCAATTGAATGGTATCGAAGGGATTATGTTCACTTTCCACTATTGTGTAGATT
>JAUEJJ010000013.1:11601005-11619891 GCA_032164275.1 Synergus coniferae | reverse complement strand
GAATTAATATCTGGAATAGGGATTAAGATGTGGAATAACTAGTATAGTCTTCTAGTTAGCTAAAGAAAACCGATTGGGCTTAAAATTGAATAATAATCATCAGTATCAGGAGATTGCAGATCTGATCAACAATTTCTGTTACAATTTAATCCGCTGTTGCTAACGG
This sequence comes from Synergus coniferae, assembly GCA_032164275.1. NCBI lineage: Eukaryota > Metazoa > Arthropoda > Insecta > Hymenoptera > Cynipidae > Synergus > Synergus coniferae. The sequence goes on along the minus strand of JAUEJJ010000013.1, from coordinate 11,619,725 downwards.
AACGAAAATTCGATTGTCTTGCTGGAATTTAGTCTGCCACATCTACTTGGAAGGAAATTCAATAGCTTTGTGATCATTTATGCGAAGCGTACCTTGACAAATGTGAATTTTAAGAAATCTAAAATGTTAATTTATGGTAGTGTCTCGATTAGATATTTTGTGTGGAAATTCTAGGCTTCTGTATCAGAATCACTGGGTACGAGAGACCCAGAAATGTGTTCTAGGGTTAAGCTATGGGACAGTCATTTATTTAACTCAAGGAAGCAGATTGGGATTGAGGTAGAGTACTAAATCAGATGTAGAAGCAAACCAGTTTCCACTAATTTGTTCTGGCGAGTTGGTGTTTAGGGGATAATAATTCAAAGATATCGAATAGATTATATTGATTTTGAACAAAGATGATAACTGACTTCTATAGATTGCAGATTTGATCAACAATATTGCTGATAAGTAAATTAAGAGTTTGGAACTCACCTCCCAAACGAAAATTGTTTCAAAGCTTTATTATTCTCAATGATTCCGGCATTTTTAAACTGATTAGTATCGTTCTCAGTCCATTTAGTCCATCTAGTTGACATTTAATCAAGGAGATTACTGCTTTTTTATAAGAGAGGAGATAAACAACTTAATTTCCTAATGTACAAAATATACTTTAGAGTTTTCAACAAGAGTTATAGGAAGGTTAAATGAATGGGAAAATATAAAGCACAGGAAACTCGGAAGTTTTCATATTGATACAAGTATCTTTTCCAAAGAAGAGAAGCGTTCATTCGATAAACAAGGTAATCCATATTAGAGGGTGGATCTTGTAACTTTTCATCATAGTTTTGTATGAATTCACCCTGAAGCTGTAAATGATTGGTCATTTAGGTTAAACTCTTGTGAAATTATAGTTCTGAGAAGTTATTCGATTGATGTTCTCGCATAGAGACCTTTATTTCTGTCACATGTTTTTGAAAGGGTGATTGATGTCAAATAGACGTTCTGAAAGTTTCATCGATGTAGTCCATTCCCAGCGAATAGAGAGATGAATCTAGTTAGGGCGTTTTTTTCATTCTGAAGATTCCAAGTTGATATACTGTACAAGCGATCATTTTACAATTACTTTTACAATTATTTTATTAGCAATAATTTTTGCAATTATCATAAATTAATGCAAAAGTCCTACTGAAAAGTGTTGAGAAGATAGTTTTTCCGATGATTACGCATTTTAAGAGTGAAGGATAATTGTTAGAAAAGAATATATTCTGAACGCAGCATCTGTGTGATACTTGCAGGTTTAATAGTAATAGTTAAAGGCTTGTCACGTATGACTTATTGTTAGTCCTTGTGTTGAAGCTGCCTTTATGTCGAGGTTGGTAATAGGGCTAATGCCCTATTTTCATGGCATATAAAAGTGCCCTTGAAAAGATTGCCTAACCCACAAAAGCTTCATAACACGTGGAAAATAAATTTTTCTAACGACTATTAGTCTCAAACATTTTTTTACGTATTAAAGCTTAAATACTTTAATTGATTTATGAGATTCATAAAAACTAGGTTCCTTTAATTTGCAGTGAAACGTATTTACGAGAACGGAAATTATAGTTTGATTATGTTTCAATGTCTATTATTTTCTGCTTTCGAAGAATGTGGAAGTCTTCTAAATGTCTAGAATTGTCGATCTTCTAAAAAATTTGTAGGTATTATGGTGTATGCCAAAGTCATAAACAAAGCTTTAAATTTTATTACTTCGGTGGTTTTAGTTATGACTTTACGACTTTGTTTCGTCGTCATTTCTATGTGTTTCCGTCATTTCGTCGTAACAACGATTTAATAGGCACGTACTTCTAGAAGTCTTGCATCTGGACCAGTTAAAGTGATACAGACGTTCGCACAAGGCGTCGTAAAATCGTTTGATGAGGAATACTTTGTATTGGTGTTGTAAACGCAATGCGCTTCTTAGGTGTCTGTATTTTTTTTTTGTTCTTCAATTATTACACAAGGTTTGAAAATATTTGAAATAAATGAAAACTATTATCTCAATTGTTTGACCACATCATTTTGTTTTATGTTCGCTATAAAAGTCGGCTTACATTTTTCCTCTCTGAAGAGTTAGAATTGTTATCTCAAATTGACGAAAATTGGACAGACGCTAAAAGAAGGATTTAAGTTTAATGAGACGATTTCATTTCCACGAAACACTCTTCACGTTTAATACGTTTAATTTTTCCGATTCTGGGGTTGCGTTTGTTGCATAGGAATCCATTTATTTCGTAGCCAAGTCGAGATGCCTGTTAAAATTGTACTGACGTGCCTTCATTCTCCGACCTTCTTTATTTCGAATGCAGGATAAATTGCTGCTTTCCCCATATTTTCCTCCTGGAAAAGCCAGCCGAAACTTCGCGCTTCTATCTCGAAAACACTGACACGTTTTTTAGGGATGGAAAGCTACGTAATGTTTTCTTCGAAGTGCTAGAGAGGCATTCTTTTTGTCGCAAATGTCGAGACTATTTCTCGTAGCGTGGAGATAACGAAAATAGAAAAATTCAGTAAATCTACGATGGATGAACTTCATATTGTCTTTATTGCTTTCATTTACATTCATCTTCAATTGAAATTGCTTAATTTCAAACAGCTTCAGTTAAAAAATTATCAAAATTGAATGTTTTCATTAAAAACTTGTTATGCATCCCTCGTAGGCAATTTATACATTTTCCATAAACTATTCTTGTCTTGAAATTAGTTTCATCCTTACATATTCAACATTAGTATGCATTCCTGTATTGTACGATGCGGCCGGAGGAATTTTTTCCTCTTAGCCTTGACCTTCCATCTAGTTATTTGAGCCCTTCGCGTTTCCTATCGCATCTCCTGTTCGTTGTGACATTTCTGACATGTTTGAAAGTACCTACCTGGCGTAGTTCACGTAACGAAGTTCGCCGATACTATTAAGCTAATGCTTCGAAGTACGTAGAGGTTGTAGAGGAAGCAAAGCTGTAAGTGGATGACTGTCATGGTACGTAACTAGAGTTACGGAATTTACAGCGAGCTATACTTTTAACTAAAAGTTCGTTAGACTCTCTTCGCGCTTGGACGAAAATTAGAATTTATATAGACACGTCATCTTAATTAAAAAAGCAATTCTTTAAGATACATCGTTCCTTCTCTCTAAAATTAAATCAGTGAAAGTTCAATGATTTTTCACTGCTTCAAGTTTAGGGAGTTAGGTAAATCATATGATTCTTCGTATTCTTATAAACACTCTCTTGTCTGACTCAATCTTTCTTTCTCTACTAACAAAACTCCAGTATTTTAATAGTTCAGTTCAATACTTCAGTTAAATTTAATTTTAAATGGGCAAATAGTTCTGAACAAACAAAATATGAAAGATATCAGTAGAAAAATCAACGTTAGGCCAGCCGAATAAATTTTATTTGTTTTGCAGCATTTCTATTTAATTTCTCCTATATTTATAACTTTTAAGTTCATGACGACATTCGTAAATGATTTTTTTTTATATTGCGAACTTTTTAAATGAGATAATAGAAAACCGAACTCATCGATTGGAATTAAAGTCTGAATAATGTTTTATTGTAAGTCTTTGTTGTTTTATTGTAACAAAAAATTTAATACACGTTCATCAAGGCCCGTGCAGGAAAGCACCATTTGTAAGTTTCAACAGAGTTTCTACTAAATGTAAAATGTTCGTAGCATGTAGCGAGTATAATAGCAAGTGTGGGTGGAATAGCCACACAGTTGTGAAAGATATAGCTTCTATTAAAGTTCATGTGTTGAATTTGAATAAACACCCAGTTACTCCAATTCACGATGGAAAATATAATTTTCCACTCTCTTACGTTCTTAGCATCTTTACTTATTTGAAAAAAAAATTCCCTTTAATTTGGAGTATCTTTTTCGGCCTGAGAATATTTAGAGTTAGCATTAATTGCAAGTCGTATGAATTTCAAGGCATATCTAAGGAGGGGATGATATCTGCTAGTGTTGCGGTTATCATGGAATTAACTCTGGAAATTCTATTCAACGTATTCATGATATTCATTTCTGCATCGGTGTGTATAACACATGACGCTTGGCGTTCGAGCGTTACGTAAATAGAGCAAATTAGTTTTGCGGGAATTCGGTCAGACGCGAAGAAACTTTCGGTTCTATCGATCTCCTTGTTTTGTGCTCAACTTCTGTTTTCTGCCTCGAGGGAACTCAATTATTATTTATTCCCCATTTATTATAAAAGCGATTCGCTTTATAAATCGTATCTATTTCACGGAAGATTGTGTCACACTTTTTTATGCGGAGATAAATTTTAATTATAGAGTGTTCACACTGAAAAAATTAGTTTCATTTTGAACCAGAACTGGGTGCGAAATGATTTAAAACCATTAAATTTTCTTTCTTTGGCCTAATCTTGATCTTTCTCCTTAAATTTTTTAGCTTTGCGTTTTTATTAAATCAATTTTAATCTAAGTTACTGTACTCATAAAATAGTTAAACGTGTACCGAGCATAATCCGCATAATCACGTGTATTATATTCCGCATTCGTAAAATTAAATTACCGTCGCTTCTATTTTCTCTAATTTCTTAGGCGACTGTGGCCTTTGTTTTCACGCCTAATCATTTAATTCCGGTCAATTAAACTAAAAAGTGATGGTGGCTATAGAGCATGAATTTCCTTTAGCTTAAAAAGAAGAAATCACTTCATTTCATTTCATACAGCAAAGGTAATCTTGGATACTTATAATGAATGGAAAGGAAGAGAATGGGCAGGCAGTGGGCCATAGCAGGTACTTATATACAAAAGTTAGAACAGGTTTCTATAGGATTCAAAATACGCGTCGTTGGATTCAGCTGTGTCTTTAATTGTATCTCCACTCCCTTTATAGTTTCTCCGTGTCGATACTATATAACAGAAATCGTTAAATGATTCGAGGTTTCATGCTTGTTGTGATTGTTACAAGCAATACAATTGTTTTCTCTATACGTGTCTAGTTTCGTGCAGTGAAAGTGAAGCGAAGATTCGAGAAACTGAATTACAATGATAATTAATGTGAATTTTTCCACATAAACGTTACATCTTTGCATTTTTCTTTCAAACTAAAACTTGAATTAGCTGTTTTTGTATTTATTTTTTTTTTTTTACTTCGACTTCTTTCCTTCATTAATTCTGTAATAGAGAATGCGAGATCTGGATTTCTTTTCATGTAATACTTTCTTAGAAACTGGAAGTTGGATAATTACAGCTACATTTTACTGCAACCGATGTATTTCAAATCTAATTAGAGCGAAGTCGGCACACTTTTCTTTTGTTATCAACGTTATTCTGAATTTATTGTTAAGTACATACTGAATTACTGAAGTTCAAAACGAGTTAAACAAAGATCGTTCAACTATTAAGAATTCCGTTTCTAGAGAGGCAACGAAGTTGCGACAAAGGCAGAAAGTTACTCTCAATGTTGCTTTCGAACATTGTTACTCTCAAAGGATTCCAATTACAGAAACATTATCTTAGAAGGAAATAAGCTCGTATTAATGTAACTTCACAGATTACGAAAGTCTAATTAAACTCTAGAGAATATTCAGTCCGAAATAATTTGATTATATTGCTAGTTGAAAATTGATTGCATTCAGCTTTATTTTCTTTGTAAAATTTACATTGCAATATCGTTTCTGTTTGCCTTCTCACTTGCGTGAAGACAACTGCAATCGCGCCAAAAGGAATCACGATCATTTGAAAGTTAAATTTAACTAGCCCTGTGGCGATATGTAAAAATGGAGCATCGTCAGATTCCTATAGAGTATTTTAAATAATATCGAACGATCGGGTGACGTCTATTTCATGCAGTAAATCTATCTCCAATTCAAAGGTTTTTCGCTAGTAGGTAGTAAATACGTCGCTGTTCCTTAGAATTTATTGCAAGTCAATGACGCGATAGATACCTTGCTATATTGCGCTCAAACCTTTTCAATTGCATAAATTTCACTTTTTAATGAGAGCAACAAACAAAATTTCTTTTTTCTATGCAAATAACTGACAAAATCATGTCATTTGCCTTTTCTGTTGTTTATAATCGTCGCAAGTTCAGCTAGCAGCTTGCTAAATAAAAAGAGAAAACAGACACTAAAACTTCTCAATATAATTTGATCTCATAATATAAATAAACTTCATGATCTCTGCGAACCGAATGGTTGAGTTATCTGCTGAGCTTTATGCTTGTTTTTATGTGGGCCAAATAAAATTTTATTTCCTACAAATAAAATGAAATAGGCCATAACTATTTCTGTTTTCCAAAATATGGTGGATTACATTCGGATATACTTCCAAAAGCGCGGTAAGCGTTGAGGCTACGCATATTTACGTCAAAATTGGTGCAAATGAAATCTTCAAGGTCAAAACTAAAAAAAACCATTTCCTCACTTACATATATTCTGTTTAGCTTGATGAATATTAGTTTTAGAAAAAAATATTTTTAACTGTGATTGTACAACGAAAAAATAAATCTTTTATATTCTACGCGTTTTTCCTGAAAAGTAATGATTGTTCAAGAAAAATATATAGAACATAAAGGATGTATTTTTTTACGATTTACTATTTTTATTTGAAGCATTTTTCTCTCAAACCAATATCTGTCGAGATAAACCTCTAACTGGTCACTGTTTTCAAAACAATATCAAAAATAATATCATTTTCCGAATAGACGTAACCGCCTATAAACCTCTAACCGTTGAAATTTCTGCTACATAGTTTATATATAAAAATTGTGTCAAATGTCATATTTGATATAATTAGTGAATTATATCTCAAAGTTATTTTAGTCTTACAGTTCAGAATATATTAATAAATACTAGAGTATTAATATGTCTGTCCTTCTAGAACAAATAAACTTTCCCAAATAAAATTTATTCTACTTGGGTTATTTCTGCATAAGTATTTTTACACATAAAAAATTAATTTTCACCATTATAAACTTTACAGTCGTTTCAAAATAAAAGAGCATTATTTTTCATCGGTTTTTGGCTGGTTTTATGCTCTTTAGTAAATAAAAAGAGGGCACATTGCCTACTCAGAGCTACATTAAATGGGCGTCACTTCGTCAAAACGTTATGGTAGAGTAGGATTGTCTGTTTTTATTTTTATAGTTGAAGTATATACAGCTTGCAATTTTCCTCTCTAGAAAATCAGTGGATTTAATGATCGAAGAGTGAATTATTTTAGATATTCTATTAGAGATATACCTGCTATGAATTACAGTTTTTTGTACTTTAAAAAATGCTTAAGAATGTAAAGAATTTAATGAAACAATCGCGGAAATGATGAAAATAATAATAGGAAATATTTATAGCTGTATAAAAAGTTTCAAAATGCGAAAGCCTGTATCGGAAAGATTAACACCAATTACGTAAACGTGGCAAACTTCCTGGAACGTGGATTTATGTAGTCTGATAAAAGGAAGAAAACATACAAGGTACGAAAAAAGAATTAAATAACACGTAATGAATCCGGCACCGTATGTTTACCCTTTCTAGTGCTGAAAAAAAGAAAAAAACATGCGAAGGGGAAGTTTATACTATGTATAAAATGCTTTTAAAGTAGTACTAAGACAATCCAAAAAAATATCAGCAAACAGTAAGGATTAAGATTTAAATCCAGAGAAATCATTATTAAAAAGAATTAGTATATATTATAGAACTAAAATAAAGTTAATTCAGATATCTATTTAATTTTTATGAGCTTTTCATATACCCACATCCAGTAAAAGAAGGATTAGTCGATGTGCTTTTTTTTTATTAATAAAAGAATCGATAGAAAAACGCATTTACGTGGAAGACGAGGGTCAAGCATAAAATGAAATTATGTCTATATTTTGATAAGGGAAATATAATGGAATTAGGTGCCCTTCGTGAATGTGTAGGAAGATCTTTCGTTGTTCAGAGACAACCTCATTTCGCGATTAATGTGAAATATTAAAACGGAGAGAATAAAAGGTTTCAGGATCGTGCTCACTGCTCTGCTTTAATTAATAATTGATTCTAATTAGTAGAAAACACAATCGAGATTCTCTTGGAGGAAGAGCATCATAACCAGTAGTATACGTTTGCAGTAATTAGACAAAGCATGAGAAGCTCTCGAGTGGTAACTTTTCTACTCCATCTACTCGTTTTTAGTGTCGTCCAATTAATACTTCAGTAGAGCGCGTAAAAATCATGTAATCGTGTTACAGTTTGCAGGCGACCTTTTCTACGAACTTTCGTGTGAGGAAAAAGGGAATATGAAAATGATGAGGGAGGTTGTGAAATATTAAATAAATGTGGCTTGAACGAGGCATTCTTAAAATTCATTACAAGTTTTAATAAGTAATAACTGTACAAGCCAGAGAGGACAAATTTTATATCTGTTTTTCAATATTTAAATAAACAATTTATATTTGGCGAGCTCCTTTTTTTTATTAGATTTTACAATTTTATGTTTGGTAGAAAGGAATTAAATAAAAATGAAAGATGAAATAGAAACGGGCAATCTTTGTCAATCTTTTTTTTTCTTTTACTAAAGTGATTTTCGAAACTTTATCTAAAATAATATTACGGGTTCTATATTCATGGTTTTAAATATTTTCGTACAAGTAAATTTTCAACAATTGAAACAAATCTAAAGTTCAGTTGCAGTTTAATCGAACTTTTTTTTATTACTTTAAATCGTAGCGGATTTCAGTTAAAAGTTCTGTTTAGATTAAAGTAATCTTTTGATTATGATTTTTGAATATGACTATCAAAGAGATGTCAAGAGATTTTGAATAATTTTAAGAAATTTTGAAGATTGTTAAAGGTGTTGACGCCTATTCGGAACACACACAGATGATATTCAGGTTTTTTATATCTGACTCTTTGTTTTATGAAATAAATTTCCATTGAAAAATAAATGGAAAAAAGTAATAGATAATGTATGCGTTAACTTTATAAATGCTATAATAACAATGTCTAGAAATATTTGTCAAATTATCGTTAGAGCCTAAGGGTATTATTTCCCGCTATGAATAATTGCCGGGTTTATCTGCGCGTTGACCCGTTTGTGTTACTGATCATAAAGCTGTCGAGTCCACGAAGCGCTATTGGAAGCGGATGAATTTTTGTCTCCTTCATCGTCGGGATCTAAAATTTCGTTTTTCTCTGGCAAGATGAATAGTTTTTAGACCATGTAAAAAATTACGCTTTTGAAACCCGACTTAACAGTTTAAATTGTTTCCGAGCGGAAGGAGTATATACCCAAGTTCAAGTAATTTAACAATGCCTAGTTTAACGACTGCTATATTTCTCTTTAAGATTTTGGGAGATGTAGCTTTCGCAGTCCTTGTACTGAGTAAGCCCGCTGATGAAGTCAATTTTTCCAGAAGATACGATAGTACGTTCCTCATACAGAAAACCTTTCCAGAATTTTAAACAGATCGCGAGTCAGACGTTGGTAAAAATTGATAAAATTTGTTTCCCGGAGGGAATTCATAGACTGAAGGGATCTCGGAGATTTTCTTATATTATCCAAAGAGCTCTTCTTCTGGATTAATTTTTTAAGAAAGATTTATACATATATACTGAACTTATTTATTTGAAGTATATATCCATTTTGATATATAAACTTCCATTAAAATGGCTTACTTTACAATCACGTGACATTTTACCATAATAAAATAAGTTTTGCAGCTCATTTGATAGCTCCATATATATGTTTTTTTTTTTTTTTTGTAAATTCTTATTCGACATGAAACTTTGTATTCTTCGTGAAAATTTAAAATCTTTTTTAACGATGCACGTTGTTACGTCAAGAAAATCTATTCTCCTCGTTAACGAAATTCCATATGCTCTGTCTTTAAAGCTTCACGAGACCTTCATTGTTTGACAGTAAATGAATCCAACGTATTTGTATTTGAAAATTCTTTTCTCGTTTCATACGAAACTGCATGCATATTCACATGCGTAAATTTTTATGCGTTGTATCGGAAACTGTACTACACTACATATATTCAGAAAAAAGAGAGTTGAAAGGTGTAGAGGAATTTTTTATGTCATTTGATCATCTATGCTTTAAGAGCGCAAAACTATATTTTTACGGGTTTTACGTTTTAAAACTTGAAACTAGGCAAAACTTTATTTTTTGATGTTTTACTGAAATTTGAAAAGTTGTGTCACGTTCTCATTGATGCATTCAACCGCGTCCCTTATCGAATTTTCTTGTTAACTAAATTTTCACGTCTATTTACCATCGATATGTACAAAATTTATGACCGTAATGTATGTAAAATGGGCACTGTCGTGAGTATTTAATGATGCTGGAAGTGAATTAAAATTAACCCTGTGCACGTACATCGGTTTTGATTGTGAGAATTTGCATTTAAATTAATTTTCCTCTGTGCAATTACTTGATTTAATGGATTTAATGTTAATAATTGTTGTAAATGTATCCAGGGCATTGGACTGGAACAGCCAGTAACTTTATATATTTTCATCATATTTATCAAAATTTGCATGCAAAATTGTGCTTTAAAAATTCAAAAAGCTCACTTCAGCTGTGAAATGTAATCAAATTTAGTGCTTTGACCTTAAAATTTGTCGAAAATTTGTATTATTTTCAGGGTTTTAGTTAGCGAATAATGAAAAAACCATTTCAAATTTTGATTCTCGAATGAATGTAGTCAGAACATTTTCGTGCAATTTAGTTTCCGTTATGGAATATATGACATAAGGTCTTTTAATAAACATTACAAAATTTTGTGCCTTTAGTCGCTGAAAATTGCGAAATATTATGTATTTTAACAAACGTATACCGCCTTTCTCTCGAACGAAGTTTATTATTTATTCTCTTGAGGAATTCGTTCAGTGTTAAACTGAATGCCAGTAGATTTTTAGTCTCATGAGGTTTTGCGTCATAATAATACCCCAACCACTTTTCAACTTGATTTAGACTTCAGTCCTTTCATATTCTGTTTCGGGAGTGCAACCGCTCATAAAGCACGAACTTTTTAATTATGTCACTCTCTATGCAAGTTTTGTGAGGCGCTTTCGTACAGGAACTTCCTCCTGAGAGATTGCAGACATCAATGTTGTCACTATTCTCATGTGTTTTTAAGAGACAGATCTACTGAATATAGACTTATTTTCCTATTTTTATTTTCTCTCAGAAAACTTAACACAGATTACACAAAAGAGATACAGAGACATTTTTTTAATACTGACCGTTGGCTGACCTAAAACGACTTATACTACTTGATATTCGTTTTGCCCGAGTTTAGAATGCCTTTACTACTTAAAATCGTTCGACATATTATTGTTTAAATAAAGTAAATTGTAGTGCATAAAATAATGTATAAATAATGCATCTTCACAGGTGTTACGTAACGTCTCATAATAACCCTTGTAATAAATAAGTACTATAAGTTTGAAAGAATCTTTTTGCTTTGGAAATTTCTCTTTTGAATGGTTTATGGTGGAAAGTTCTGTTTTCATACAAGCTTCATTTTCCTATTATTCCATAATCCATTATTTACACAGGTTACCTAAATTCAAGAAATATTCTCACTACCATTAATCTATCTTTTATGACGAAGATCAGAAGCCATAATAGCAGCTTTGCGTGTTAGCTTTTATAATTTCTATAAAATTAATGAGCTCTTTACAATCAAGTTTGCTTGGTAGAGTTATAGCCTCGGTCTTTCGTTACTTAACCCTTGTCCTCAGCATTTTTAATTCAAAACGAGCCGCGTCGTGGAATATTAAAGGTACAGCGACAAGGATGGAATATTTGTAAAACTATGCGTAGCCTAGGGGTAGTTTGAGCATGCCAAAGAGGGTGGCTTCGCGGTGGAGTATGACGAGCTTGTGGTGAAAATACCCCAGAGACGAGGCCTTCGGCGGACTAAAAGCGGTTTAAACTTCATTCGATGGAAGCATGAAGGAGACGCTACTTTACTCTATATATGGTATAATAATAATTTAATCCTCGCGTATTCAATATGATCGAGAAATTTGACTTCTTTTGAAATTGAGCATTGTAAACTTCATAGAATGGTCTTTAGCTTCCAAATGTCTTTAATCGATATCGTTAAATGGGTGGCAACTTCAGACAACAAGTTAACTTTGGGCACATATGGTAGACTTTTCAATGTGTACCTATAGTATGTTACCACTCTCTCAATCTGAATTAGTAAAAATCTGACTAATTGAATTAGTAATCGTTTGTTTTGGAATTTTAAGAAATTTAAAGGGGTTTCTAGTTAAAGTTATTGTTTTTTTTTTACCTATTTCTTGTTTTTCAAATAGGTACAAGTACATATGTATCTTGTCGATAGATCCGTGTTGTTCAAAATGTAAAAATCCTCGAGAATTATACCAGAGATGCTTTGGAATTTATGAAAAACGTGTATACTGTCGGAGGTGGAGGATACTCTTATATAGAATCCGTATTTTGTAAATTCCAAAGGCTTTTTTTGCATTTAAAGTTATGTAAATGATAAAACCCTGCGAATATTGCACGTAGAATGAATATTCATCAGCTCCATTTAGTTAGTAGTTTGAAGTTTAAAATTTTGGATGGAGAAGAGGATAAGGGAAATTAATAAAACATTATCAAAAATTTTTCTTGAGATATTTTTGAAGATGAAAAATATTGGCTTTTAATTCACTGAGGAAGTAATACATCATTCCTTTTGAATGAATTCGATTTGAGTTAAAAGCTTTTTTTTTTTCTTGTAATATGAGTGATGTATTTTTCGAAGCGTGTACTTTTTTTCCGGTCCCAATTGAGTCTCTCTGGGAGCCCTCGTCTTCGCTTACGTGATTCGAGTCACAGTTGACGTTCCAGATTAACCCAGTTGTTCATATCGTTTTCGAAAAAAACATTTTCTAACTTTGCCGCTTGAGTGAAAATCACTCGCGCAGCAAAAAAGGCGATTGCACCTCGTGCAGAATTTATTTTACGGATAAAATTTCAAGCTTTGCAAACGGGGACACATTTTCAGGCAGGAACTTCGCTTATTTCTGCTGTCTTGGTGCATTCAACGGTGTCACGAAGCAAGCCCCCTTCATTCAGGATATTACGTTCAGAACTGTTTCTGAACTAAGGAAATTGGCTTCATCAAGTGCAAGTTTTACAATAGAAAAGTTCTTCTCAAACTTGATATTTCCTTTGCGTTGTTAGAGATTCAAGATAGATGGTGACAAGCTCACACCACTTACGCTTAGCTACCTTGAATGCGATTGAAGTAATTTTACTTTAAGTAGAATTATTTTTATTAGAGTATTATTTTAACTGATTATAATTTAATTCATTATTTTAAAGTAAATTGTGCAACACGTGCGGTTCTCTAAATATTGTTTTAATTTCATCATTTTTATCTCGATGATTTTCTCGTAAGGGAATTGAAATTTTTTGCTCTTGTATATTAAAATTCGTACAAGAGACATCAAGCCAGTACTTACTGCATGTCTTCCCCACCCATTTTTGCCCCCATTCTTTCTTGTTTCACCCACGAAACGCAACTACCACCCTGTAATATGACCCCACCTCACCGATGCTACCCTCATCATTCTGAAAATAATACTCGCTGGTTCTTTTCTATCATTCTTTTGTCTCGGTTACGTCGCCCAGTTTGCTAGCCAACTTCTACAAAGGCTGGAAAACCTGAAGATTCTTGTCTAGTCTCGACCCTATGAAACCTCTTTTGAAAAAGCATTTAATCCCTTAATTACGAAAATTAAACTGAGTCTTACAAAAATTTCCTTTCTAATTATAAAGAAACTTTCTTTATTACAACAACCTTTTTTTCATTTATTTTTACAATCATTTCTTTAAGTATTTGGTGAGATAGAAAAAATTAACTGACATCTCTTTAAATTCCAAAAATTTGAAATTTCACAAATTTTTAAATTGTACCTCGTGAAATTCTTTAAAATCCCACGACCTATAAAATCCCTTAAAATTCCATGAAATCACTTAAAGGTAATAGGTGACTTGCTATTTTATTTAACAGTTCGATTCTGAGAAAAGAAAATTGAGTGATTCAGATTTTATAATAAAGAAATGATTCATTTCTTTTAGTAATGCTGCTAGTTATAAAAGAGCTTAAAATAAAAAGCTTTGTTTTGAAGAGATTTTCCCTACATTTGAATTTTAAGTTCGAAGTGGGGATAAAACTGATAATCAGAGTTCTGTATAAATCTTATGTAAATGCATAGATCGCAGAGACCTGGACTGCCTCATAAATTCACTTTTATTGCGTAATTTAGCAAGTAAAATGACCCCGTTGTAAATGCAAGAGTGGGACATGGTATGTTAGTTGTCTGAATTAGATTTAAAAATGTGCTGAGTAGTTCCCGAGTTTTTTTGTTCGCACTTTCAGCACCTCTACAAACTGCCCTTTACCACTCAACGGAGGTCAGACTTTATGTAGATGTCGACCCTTATCGCGAATTCCAGTCCATTTTCCCAGTCTATGACTCGCCGAGTTTCGTCGTTTCGGGTTATGAGCAACCCAGATGCTCAGTTCGAATTGATATAACGAGATATCAGCAGTACAATTTTAATCCCAGTAGTTACATCTGCTTTTCTTTGTCAACAGTATATTCTTACTTTTAAAATTTTGTTTTGTCTTTAAATATTAACTCGATTTCTGGACTATTTTTTTAAAATACTCAAAGTTATCAAATCGCTCCGTATTTTTATTATTACATTTTAAAATTGAATACAATTATTCTTTAACTTTTTATAATTCTCGCGCATGATTCATTTGAAGACAATATAAGTAGATAAATGTGCACTTGATTGTAAGGATGATATTTAGATTTAGTAATGCAAAGGAGGTAAAACTTCTTATCGATTGAGGGAAATTGAGCTGTCACATGCAAGAAGAGTTAACTCGGTTTGAGTTTTGAACCCAGAGAGTCAAGCAAACTTCTCATTGAGAATATCAAGAGAATCTAAATTTAGTACTATTGTAAATTGTGTTGTAATATTGTAATTTGACAAAACTTCACATTTTGAAATTTGTTTTATTATTTATATTTCAATTTCATTTATGGGTCGTTGCCAGGAAGTTGATAACGTTGCGGTTCTGCGGGTTTAATAATTTTTTTCTTTTTTTTTTCTTTGTTTTTTAGAAAGGACAAAAGTTAATCAAAATAAATGTAAAAAATTAAGTTATTTGAAACAGGAATATATGTATCTGTTGGTTGCAAATTTAGACGAAGAAAGACAGGCTGTTAATTTGATAAATTTTAATAAACTTTGTAGTTCGAACGTGACATTTATTGGGAAATGGGATCAAATATTAGCTGATTTCTACACATCGATTTTATCGGTTCACATATATGAAATTGCAATTATCAATACCGAAATTCGTGAAATGCAAGTTTATTGTATTGTCGCATATGGCGTATGCTTTATATACATATAATATAACACAAGTGCAGAATAGCTGCAAGTATCTAGCACGTATTCCCCTTGCCCGAATATGTACAGACAAACAAATGATATTGTACACAAAATGATAGAGCAGTTCGTAATAAAGTTTACAGTAAGCCTGCGGCGCTGGTAACGCGCTCAGAACTCCTCGAAAATGTTTTATCGTGAGAGCAACGAGAGGTTGGACATGGCTGCTGACGTTTCATTTGTTGATGATGGAATGGTAGACGAGTCTGGAAACGGAAACCAGATACGTGTGAAGGCTCGTAGATGATATCGCGATGGACAGAGAGCAAACCAGCACAAAATGACCCTAATGAAATACACACAGAAGAAGGAAAATAGAGATTTTTTTAATTCGAAGAGAAAGTTTATGAAAACGTCATTAAATCATTTGATTTCTGATTGCATTCAAGGATATTTTTGCAATTTCTACCTTTAAAATCGATTTTCAAACTTTTAAAATTATTGTGGAGAATTAACATTATAGGGTTGAAGTCCAGAAATAATTTCCCGACAATTTATATATCATGAATTATTTTTCATTCATATGTGAATTGGACTTCTCCTTGTATGTGAATCCATTTAATTTTTTATTCTGGGAGAGGTTTTATTTGTTTTGTGTCAGATACGTTGAAAAGTGCGGTCTTCAGTTTTCATTTGGCGTAATTTGAAATCTCAAAAATGAGTTTAACCTTGTGTCACGCTTTGTAATGGAATCATATCGCATTTCACGACTGTTAAGTGCAATTAATATAAATAATATTATTATATTTCATAAACATTAGGACATGGAAATAATTGAGATAGGACATAATTTGATAAAAAAGAATTTCTTGATAAAATTATCTCAGGATAAAATTACTCTATTCTTTCATTTTTGATAACTGCCTACTTTAGTGCATTGAGTTTAGTTCTCGCAACACTGCAAAGCATACAAATGTGAATCAGTTATTTGCGACTCTAAATAATTTTTGTGCTACTTTCACATAGTAATTCTCGCTTGATAATTATATCAAATGATTGTATTAGGTCACTTTTGTATAGAAATGTGAGGATGAAATGTTTTGAGTTAGTAGCTGAATTAGGAATTGTCGAAACGTCATTCCTGTAGTCAATTTGACATTTAGAGTGATTGCCGGAACAGGAGGTGAACCGTTGAGGCTGTAACAATATTAACAATGGCGTTCAATGACATCTAACAATATGTTCTGCAGGTCGAGCACACGATTCTACATACAAAATACCTGTGCTTGGCTAATCAAACTCAGAGTCTAAGGCTTAGTACTACTAATATTGATGTTTGAGATTAGTCTGAAAACCCAGCCTACGGTATTTCTAGAGGATCACCATTATTGCTGCAATCATTGCTCTTTGGCTAAATCAGATCAGCTTTAGAATCCTTCTGTACTTGCAATTGCTAATGGTTTCATGCTTCAATTCCTCATTTGATTTCACATTAGAAACTGCCAATTATTCAAGTCCATTCAGTCTTCGACGTGGAACAAAAGAACATTGCCATTGAGAGATTATTGCTAATTCTATTATTAAATTATGGACTTGTGAGGGGTTCTTCTATATAATCTACTTATGTCAATTATTCAAACCGTCTTTGTGTCTAATAATCAATCTTTAAATTGTAAATTACGCAATTATTGCATTAATTCGCTTCGGTCTCATAATTCCACTTTATTCCTTCCTTCAGAAAATGTGTTGATATTTAAGAGTTAAAGCCTGGGGAATATTGAATTATTAAATGAAAACTTTTATCAATAGAAAATAACGAAGGCTATTATAGACCTCTCATTAAAGAATGATCAAGTATGAAAACAAGATTTGGTAGAAAATGTATAAAGATTATTTGGAACTCGGAACTTTTCTTTTAAACGAGACTGTGATATTGAGGCTCTTGTCGAGAATAAAACTGTCCTCACTTTCGTAATTAGTGAAACCGACTTATTTATTACTTTTGAGCCTTGTTAAATTTTTATTCTTTCCGTTAAATTTCAGTAAAATAACTGATGCAGCTCTATCAAAGTACATAATTGAGTTGATTAATATTTCTCATTAATTTTCGCCAATAACGATACATAATTGCATAACGAGTATAACGAAGTGGCATTCTTTCTCGTCATTATTTACCCTTTACGTGTTTTCAAAGTCGTGACGACCACTCACCTCTGCTAACGATTTGTGGATATATTTCAAAAAGTTTGATTATCGCTTTGTGTTGGGAATTCGGGGTGATTTACATCAGTTGTGGGGCTTCATTAATTCTGAATTATGAATAGAGGAATATCGATCTTCATGGTACCAAAGACAGAGGACCAGTGCATATATGTTGACTGAAAGTCGGGTTTATAGATGATCATGCATTACTTCCGAACACATGAATCGACAGAATTTGATACCAAAGCATCCACGCATAAATATCCGTATGCGCCCATTTACTGTTTCTCTCTATTGATGAACATATGTATGTTAGAATAATGATAGTATTCGGTGTACAAAAATGTTCGTCCCGTTTTTTATGACAAACAGTTTTTCATAAAAATGAAATAAAGTACAGATCTTTTTAAATATAGTGATCATTAGCTTCTACTACTTTCTTCCAACGCGTAGGCAGTGTATGGATTCCTTGGCGGAAAAAGGCCTGGTCCTTTGATGCTATGAATTCATCGATTGCTTTCCGTACTTCATCTTCATTCTGGAATCGCTGCTCCACTAAATAGTTTTGTAATGAGCGAAAAAGGTGATAGTCACTTGGGGTTTGCGAGACCACTGAACTTCTATGTGGTCGGGCATTATTATGCTGCAATATACCACTGGTCGACGCCCATGTCCAGAGTATGGTCGTTTTTCGTAAATTTTTTCAGCCAAACGTTTTAATTGAAGAGTATAATGTTCACCAGTAATAGTTTCATTTGTTTTTAGTAGTTCGTAAAACAGCACACCCCATTCATCCTACCCAATGTTCTTTTCGTTTAGCATTTTTATAGTAAATCCACTTTCCATCCCCTGTGACAAGTTTCCACAAAAAGCTCTTCTTTTTCTGTCTGGAAAGTAATGAAAGATATGTGTCAACTCGTTTATCGCGTTGCTCTTCCGTTAATTCATGTGGGATCCATCTTCCTTCTTTTTGAATTTTTCCTAAAGCACGTAGTCTTTCAAAAATTGCTTGTTAGGTTACGCCTAATTTCTAAGCGAGTTTATCTTGCGTTTGTGTAGTGTTTTAGTCCAATAGCTCTTGCAGTTCAATGTCACTGACTTTGCGAGGCCT
>JAUEJJ010000013.1:11575544-11597386 GCA_032164275.1 Synergus coniferae | reverse complement strand
CACTACTCGAAAACCGCGAAGGCCGTTTTCCGACAATATCACCCTGCAGTTAGATAGATTTACGTAGAGGCACTGCTTGAAACGTTTACAAACTTTAGTGTCAGCAATGTCAGCTACCGGAAAATGGGCTGTTTTTGGTTTCCTCTGCCAGATTACAAGCTAAAAGAAAACAGTTTATGCCACTGCAAAGTGTCTGATTTTGCGACTAGAATCTTTCATATTTTGATGTTCCTTTTTAAAGGCGTACAGTCACTCTCAAAATTGCTTAAATTATTCGAAATTCAATTTTGTGTGACCTGATTATCTGATCAATTTCCCATGACAGGTTTAAAAGTGAATCTTTTCCTACAATCAAAGTGACGTATTGTCGATGGTATCAATACCCAGGAAATCATCGAGTGGCGCTCGACAAGCACCTAGTCCATTCTCCCTTAGAATGTGATACTGTATTTATGTCAAAATTTTAATTGCATCAAGTTATAGAGTCGGCTAGAGGAAAAAATAGGAAAATGCTTTAGGAATATATGTTTTTAGTGTTTTTTCCCAGTTAAATTTTTATCTTTATGGGATTGAAATATTACACTAGGTAACAAGACTTTGTTTATCATGATGGGACATTTTAGTAGGTTTTTTCCGTAGAATACGAAGTTGAGGGCGTCAATATTCTATCTCTTCGCATTTTTTAGAAAAATGTTTAAAAAGTGAAAAAATACTTTTGTGTATCTAAAAAGAAATCACAATGTATTATTTCATAAAATTTTCAATATTTATGACGTGTTATTTCATTTTGGTAATAAGAAAATGTAGGTATATATTTACAGCAATAGAATTTTTTCAGTTTTTATGTGATGTTGAACATTAACTCTTTAATATCTCCGAAAGTATTGATGCTACGAAAAGAAGAAGCTTTGCTTCAAAATAAGCGCTTCAAAACACATTAAGAAATACCATAAAAATGGAATAAACACGAATTTCATAAAATTGTGTTACCTAAATCTGTTTGTCTCTATAACGCAGGCTTGTCGAGATACTCGGATTAAAAATACCACGAGTGCTCGGATATTTTACGACCATCATTCTATAAAAAAGAGTAAAAGTCGATATACTTATTTTGTACATTTTTAATCCTTAATGTGGTTTCTTTATTTACATTTAAACCGGTTTAGGTTGGTTGAAGTAATTATGGTAATGTTATCCGGTTCTAACATGCGAAAAGTAAAATAAGTTACGTTAAATACATAATAAGCAGACTGAAATATATATGATAATATTGTAATACATTTTGACCAGTAATCGTGATATTGATGCTAATTCTGGAACGGTTCTACGTCCTAAATGCAGATTTACGAGTCATGAGCCTCAAAATTGACCAGGTGTAAACTTTTAAATTTTCAGCTTCAGTCTAAATAAAAGTTCAAATTTAAAAAACCCCAAAAATGTTACAAATTCACTTAGAAAATATACATATCTTACTAGTTCATTTAGTAAAGAATGATGAAATTACTAATTTTACGGTCAAAAACAAAGCTACTAATTGAATTAGCTAAATTTCTACTAATTCAGATTTAGAGAGTGGAAAAAAAGGATAACATCTTAACTTTTTATTTTTTTGCTGTGTCATTCGTGAGAGTTCTTTGTTGCTGTTTTTAGGAAAGTGAAAATAGGGAACATACTGAATAATTAAAGTTTTGTAATCAGTCATGAGGTAATTCCCGATAATAAATGATAGGTCTCTGTTATCACGCCCAGAAGTAGAGCAATCACTTACGAAGTATTAAGTGTAGGCGCTTTCTTTTCCATGCATCAGATACTTTTAAATATAATGAATTGCCTGATGGTTTCTAGTAGAGCGTTCATTTTTATGAATGAGTACAGGCTTTTCAATTTTTTAGTGAGTTTCTTACTGTATAGAGGCGACTTATTGGATTAATCGTACTCATTTATAATGCAGTATCAATGTTAGTAATACTGTTTTAGCAAAGGTTCTTCAATCCCTTTGATGTGATTCACTTTATGAAATATTTTCACGATTAACCTAATTTTCGTTGAAAGTTTTCCATTTAGAAAGTACATCAAAGTCTTTTTTACCTTTACAGCGTATAACAGTTGACCTGTAATTTAAATATACTTGAGAAAGGATTACCTTAAGTCTCGGATGGTTTAGCTGCTTCAATAGGAAGCGGAAATCATCTTCAACGAATTACCTACCTCTGTGCGAATATGTTGCGTATCAAGAGCGGCTGCTGTGACAAATTGAGACATGTCTCGACGATGCTCATGCAAATTTACATCTGAGTTGGTGCCTCCAGAAGACTTAGAGGGTATTTTCAGCCAAGATGTCGTGTTCCGTTCTACTGAAATTCTAGGAAGCTATTCTGCCGACTGTTATCCTCAGAAATATACTGCAACTTGTTACTCTCTTGTCAGTTGCACTGATAGAGCTAAATGCGGCGATAAAATGCTCTTAGTCCTTGATGAAATATGGTACAGTCGAGTGGTTTAGAGATCATCGCAGTTAAAACGGATATTTACCATCCTCCTCTCCAATTATGCTTTAGTGAAGCTCTTTTCTCAAGAACGAAAAATTTTATTAAACAAAAAGAATAAGTGGTTAATGTGAAACTATTATATATGCACACCCATACTTTTCCTCTTTTTCTAGAAAATAGTCTATCCATTTGGAAAAGAGGACTCGCTGGAAGAAAATCTTTTCCGCACGATTCTTTTGGTTCTTCGAACAGCGTTTTCCTCGTCGTCAAAGTTCGCATAGAGCTCTCCAGTATAACATACTAGTTACGATCCTTGTAGTTTCGTCCAAGTTTCCAAACAATATCAGGAAAGTCGAGAGAGAAAGCATCGCAAAAGTTAACTTTGAAATTCTTTCCTTTTTCGAGGAAATGGACCTGGGTCAATCCTTAATTTTCATTTCCATTGTAAAAGTATATTCTTTTAAATAGGTATATTTTCCAAATGACGAGATTCTGGGTAACGATATCCAAGTCGAATTGAGAAAGCAGGAACTCTGTGGAGGTTGATCCGAGTTGATTCCTTTTGCTAAGACAATCTAGGGTTCTTCATTGCCTGGCAGAACCTAGCCTGATTAATCCCAGCGAAACCCATTTCCAAGGTTAATTCTCCTAGATCCAACCACCTTCTGAGATTTAAGGATTGAGACAAGCACGCGTTTGTTCAATGGTGTATTCAAGGATTTAGTAGGTCCACGTGTAGGAAAACTGGATTTCAACCCTTCGTTTCAGATAATGTTTTTTTATCGTGTGAAACGAATGAGAAGGTTTGATCAATTTCAGTAACTGATCATTTAAATCAA
This sequence comes from Synergus coniferae, assembly GCA_032164275.1. NCBI lineage: Eukaryota > Metazoa > Arthropoda > Insecta > Hymenoptera > Cynipidae > Synergus > Synergus coniferae. Next base: position 11,594,058 of record JAUEJJ010000013.1, on the reverse strand, counting down.
GACGAAGTTATAAGAATAATTGGTAGCTCTGATAACGATTCTAAAGTATAGAAGGCGAACATTTTGTTTTCAATCTGAACCGTTTGCTTCTGTAATAACTATCAGTAACCCGTCATTACATTATAAAATATTAAAGTGCTGCTAACGAAGTTGCAAACGAAAGTTGAAGTTGCCGAGTTATTGGAAAATTTGAACGAAGTTACACAACAGTTGAAAATTTTGTAATGTAACTAAGTTAGTACAAAAAGTACTCTAGCAGTAATTTTCTTCTATCTCTGTTACTTGTAATGAGTTACTCTTTAACACTGTTAGAACTTTTAAATACTATTAGGAAATATTTTATAAACCTCTTCCGGTTCCAGAATGTTTTGAAAACTTTTTATAATAATTTCCTGAATGATAATAATCTATAAATCGTTAAAAGATATTTTGGTTTCACTTTAACTTCAAATTTAAAATAGTATATCCATGGCAAATAATAAGAGATTCCATTGACTTGTACTAAAGGGATCTTTTGAACAAGGGATCCTTGCAAAAGGGATCATGCCAAAGCCGTTGCAATTAACTCGAGTTAAAGCTGGAGTGCTTGATTTATATGCATAGAGGATATCGCCCAACGATATTTACGGAACATAGGTATTAAAAGGCTTTCAAGAGGTGACCGACGTTATTGGCGATCTTAATAATTGTTGTTATACATCGTGACGTCGAATTAAATTCGCCTATAATAGTGTAGACACTATTGAACATTCTCACTCTACCTCTTGGAGATTTTGCGGTATATTATGCAAACTCTCTTGATAGCTTGTCCCAAGTTCCATTATGCTTACCTCCGCAGTTCCGCACTTATTTCATATTTTTCATAACCATTTAAGAGAGAATGCTTATCATTTTCAAATATCTTTAAGATAAATATCAAAACCACATAAGCTCTTCTTCAAGTTAATTTCATTACTTAAAAGTCCCTAAAGTATTATTTAGTTCACTCAAACTAATTTGTACATAAACATATACTATATATTTATTCATTTCAGTGAATAATTTCAATGTAGAACGCATATCTAAAAGACACTATTATTTATCTTGAATACGTGAGTGTATTCTTTTAATTAAAAACATTTTTGCAGAGATGAAAAACATATTTTATGTGGGTTTCCTTTGAATGTCTTTCTAGGTAATATGTTAAGGTCGGTTAGATAAAAAAAAAAAACCAAATCATTATAAAGACATTCAAAATTTCCATACAGATACATTCACGCTACATAATGTAACTGGCTCCATTTGTCTCACTTTTGCAGGAAACATTTCTTTACTGGTTAATGACTGAAAACTGCGTGTTTTGTAAGCATCGCTGCTTAATTAGGTTAATGAAGCAATATGCTCATGCAGTCAAATGTCACTAGCGTCATGTGCTTCCAGCGATGTAAATAGAGATAAACTGGGGTTTTCTGTAAAAGTTTCTTTTGGCATTCTGCCCTTTTCTTACATTTTCACTTTCTAAAGCATTTTAATAATTATGGCAACAACCTAAAACTTTCTCATAACTTACAAAAGTTACTTTTTACTGTATAATATTTTTACGAAGTAATTTGAGATATTTAATTATAATCTACACTGAGAAAAAATGCCGTTGAATCAAAAGTGCGCACTTTCGTGCTCGGTCAAAAGCAAGTCTTATTGATTCAAATAGATATACTATCGAATTCATAGCATCATTGTCAAGTCGAAATATGTCCTATTGCTTCATTGAATATTCATTTGAATGAATAGTATCTGCTTTTGACCGAACACGAAAGTGCGTACTTTTGATTCAATAGTATTTTTTACTCAGTGTAGAAATAGAAATATATAAAGTAAGAATTTAACGTAGAATAATTCATACATTGCAGTATTATTAAAAGTTTTCAAATGCCTAAAAGCTGTGACAATAATTAACTTTTGTGAACTCTGGAACACAAGCTCTAAACATTGCTGATTTATAACTCAGTGAATAATTGATATGATATCATTTAAGTATTTAGCAGAAAAATCAGATATAAATTTTAATACAAAATGAATTATTTTTCGTTCAATCTGAATTTAGTGAAATTCTATACATTACATTTGAATCTCGATTTTCAATTTACTAATTGAGGTACTTCAGAAATATGTTCGAATATTCCTGGACATATTAGATAATCCTAAATGTTTTTTGTTTTTAAAATAAAATCAACTTTGAAACTTGCCTAGTTTTTATTTGCATCGTTTAACATCGATCGAGAAAAATAGTTTGTTCTGACACGAATAGTTCTTAAAGGTGTGGTTCAAGTTCTGATAGTTCAAATGAACGAAGTTTTGTATTGATTGAGTTTTAAACTAGAAACAGTTTTAAAATATTGATTCATTTGCATTGAAAATAATTCTCATATGAACATAAATAAACATGAATTATGAATTACAATTATGAATACAAATTACTTAAGTTTGCTATCAGGGCACAAAATTTTGTTAGTGTACGGATGTTCCTCATTTTCTCGACAAGTAACCTCTCTACTATTAGAGAAGTAACGGTTGGTTACATTCACCTCGTTCGTTACTTCTGAATTACAATTTTCCCAACCAAAGTATAAGATCTTAGAGCTAAAGTGGTATTCCGTTTGTTGACTTTGTTCATAATTTTCATCTAGCCCTATGAAAGAAATTTTAGAGGGTTGTTTGAGCTTTTAAATTTCTAAGTGTGTTAATTGGGAAACATTCTTAAGATTGCATAAAAATAACTAAAATCTTAAAATTGCGACTTAAAAATGTATAATATTTTAAATTATTTCTTTTGGCCAAACTTTATTTCGTTTCTGTGATTTTTGTGGAGTAGTCCATCAATTAATTTAATCCTCAAAGTGGATTTTAAATTAGATTGAATGTTATAATTGGAAAATAAACAAATATTGATACGGTGTAAATTAAATCATTTCAATTTGGTACACGTGTGCAACAACAGTTTTGTGGAATTTGTAAGCTTTTAAATTTTAATGAAATTTAAACATAAAACTTTTGACTAGCTGAATAGTTTTCTGTGTGTTCTAGGTGTATTCCATCTTTTGAAAAATGGAAGACTTCCGGAAATTTTTTCTATTCAAGATTTGCATAACCACCTCAAAATGCATATTTTCAACGAAATGATTAACTATTTTCCAGAATGAATAAATGAAATTAATGATAATTCTATTCCTTAGGAATTTTCTAAACCCCTTTTTGTAGAAGTACAATGGTAGATCGTTGAAATGGGTCTATAGAGCGTCGTAGTGCAGACAAAGAGCCGTGAATCCGAGGGAACTATCGGGGCTGAACGTGGGAGACATTCCCATTCCATATGGATAAACTAATTCAAGACGGTCGGATCGACAGTACAATAAGAAAGGATCTCACTCCTGGGAATGTCAATCCAATTTCAGAGACACAGGACTGTCGCTGAGAATCTACATGCATATTTGTCTCTCCTAGCCAATGCATGAACATACTTGTAGTACTGTAGTACTATACAGACACAGCCGTAAGTGTGACAAATTTGTGACTCCAAGATGCATCTAGATAAACACATAGAGGACAACATATGCGGATGATGCGAACATATGTAAACTCATACCCGGAGTGTCGGAAGAACATTTCTCTGAGGTTGACATTTATATCCTGCTCCGCGATTTTTCATTTATATGCGACACCCCTGCTTTGGAATATCGAAATTATTCGAGGAAAGTCGATCGATGCTAGCCGCGAGACACATTTCGGTGTCGTTTCGTCCTCACTCTGACGCAACGTCTTTGGCAAACGGTTTTACGATATATATGCTTTCAATTGAAAGAAATCCACGGAATATTTGACTTTGTGACTCCGAAATAAGGAAATCGATGCTTTGAGGAAGCATTCAATTAAATATTAAATGTTTTAAAGTTAAAAACGTTCAAATTTGAGCCGTTTTCAAACATTTAAAATATTATTTATTCTTTATGTGGAACAAAAGATATTGGACAATAGATTCTATTTTTATACTGTCTCAAAAATTTTGATTCATTTTATAAAAAAGCGCCCACTAGGCGCCGTCTACCTAAGTGTGACTGGCGCGCCTCTTGAGGCATCCAAGAAATCTTACCATAAATGATTTGACAGCTCCTCGAGTAGCATTATCAGAACAGAATAATGTGCTGCGATGTTTGAGCAAACAGAGTTCTTTTGAATAAACATTTATGCATTCACGTTGAAATATCAGTTTTGCCACTGACACGCTTTTTAGGAGAAACATTTCGAGGACTCTCACCTCAAGAACCTCTTCGCTTGCTTGTGACATGTCACTCAACAATGTTTAACAATGAATGATATGCGTTGAAAGTGGAACTGATTTTTAATTAAAATATGACATTAAGTTCTTGCTTGCACGTAACCAAATTAAATAAATTTCATAAAGATTTTGAGGGTGGTCCTAGAGTGGTGGGGGGGGGGATGAAATTTCCAAATCAAATAACTCTACACTTTGATTTTATAAATTTTAACATTTAATAAATAAACATTTAAGAATCCTTTTCGTACCCAAAGCCGTATTAAATTCACGAAAGTAGAATGGATCCCTGATCAGCACACAGTTCCCTCTTACAAATCGTATTATTACGCTTCCTTTTGAAACGGATAATTTTGTTAAAGTTTAAAAGCCTAGCACTCTGAAGAACCAGCTGCGAAAATTGCAAGAAAAGGCTGAATTAAGCGAAATTGTCGATGTAAACTTGATGCTATTCACAAAAGGGGCTAGAACCGGTTATTGCATTTTACCAATTCTATTTTACTAATGTATTAGCTAATGAAATTTTATTGAACCGAGTTCGACTAATAAGACTATTATTCGACCAACGAGCACTTTAACGTTATTCTCTTCACTCCATCTAACTCTATTTATTGCTGTAGAATGGGCATTAACGATTCTTTGACATCGATGAAGTGTAAAACGATAAAATTACCAAGAAAACATTTTTCACGTTCGCGCGTTTTTGTTTATCGATTTGTTTGCAAAGGGTTGTGACGATCGTTTTAATTTAAAGCATTTTAAGATTTATGGTATGTACATTGTACATACAACGAGCCCGAATAGCGTAAATTGTCAAGCATGATGTATTGACAAAACCGGTCGTTGTACGTAGCAGAATTATTTAAAAAGTTATCGTCAAGGACAAACGTCTCTTTTATGTCGAATTGGAAATTATCAAATCCACTCCAATTACAGTTTTCGAGTTTTATAACTTTTCAATTACTTTAATATCAATTAGCAATTAGTTTGTATTCACTTTTCCTTATTCAGGGAATTACAAGTATATTTTATTTACAATTTTATATTCGAATTTAAAATGGCTCGGTTGTGTTTATGGAAGATGCGATTCATCGGTTCTTGCACTTACAAGTGATCTTTTATGCAGTACAGTGGAGTAGAGGAAAGCTCGGTGGGTTTCATAGATAGTGCCAAAACCACCCTTCGCAGTAGTGTCATGCGGGATTAACCATCGCCGAGTAATTGTTTCCTGGTGTCGAGGCGTATAGGATGCTGGAGAAAGGGTGGTTTGGAGCCTGTGTGCTTCAGATTGATGGATGCGACGGTCATGGCTAATTATTGGTTCTATTGTGTCCACTTTCTCAGCCTATAGTGCTATCACGTTACAAACCACATGATGGCCCTGTCTTCTATCACTTAACTGAGTTAAGAAACTTCCTCACTCTCTCCTTATCCTTTCAACAAAATTCCTACTTTCTTAACTACACCCTCCGCTTTTTATCAAGAATTACTTAATCTAAGTTAACCTTTCTGCAAAGAAAAGAAAGTTCACTCTCTCAATTTGAATTTGTAAGAATTTGATTAATTGAATGAGTATAGCTTTATATTGCTTCCTCATAGAGGAAGCTCTGTATTTTAATACTGAATTAGTAACTTCCCCATTTTGCAAATTTACACTTTAAACTTTTTAATTCAACGTTCCTGCTATTATAGATGCGAAGATAAAAGTTTATTGACTTTCCATCCTTCAAATTAATTTAACTTACGACTATTACGGCAGAATTTAATATCGTGGAGAATTTTATGGGTTTTAGCACTGTGACCAATAACCACAATTTAATTTTGTCTCACCCTCGGGTTAAAATGAACGATCGCGTCGGCTTTTTACTATAGAATCGCCGCTGGGCAGGTTTAAGAAAGTGGAATGATATCCCAAATTCTTCCGTAATTACCTCCACCCACCAGAGTCTTTACGGGTCTCTGAAGGAAGAAGTTGGAAGGAAGATGGGGTGGTTGATAATGACCACGGGGGATGTTTTATCTATAGTCGGCCACCCCAACAACTCTGATAAGAGAACCTGGGGCTCAAGTCGAGTCGTCTTGGCTCACAGCCATTTTTCATTTACTAATACAGAAAAATAGTCCATCAAGCACGAGCCGATAAAAATGGTGAGGTCACCGCTGGCGCGATAAAAGTTCTTCTTGCTACTTTTTTCCTTTTTTTAAAACTTTATGACAATCTTAGTTATGTGTACCTGGGAGGGAGTAACATGGTGCCCAACCTTGTCTCGCAAAGAACGAGGCCAAGTAACGACACTGTAAGAACAATGCGAATAATGAATTTTCTCTGAGTACTCTGCAGCGAAACGAGCTTCGTCGTTCTGTATGGTCGTCAATCTCACGCCCTTAAGGCAATAAAGTCCAGCCTCTGAAAGATATCGTCAATTACATCGCAATTTTCAGAAGCAGTGGCTCACTTCGCTTCCTATTTGTACAATACTTCAGTTTATGGACCATTTCTAATTGCATATATCGACACGTGTAAAATTTGTCCCAGAAAAAGTACACGCACCCATTACAAGATATGTCTAGGCTAGAGATTGACGCATTTTCTAGGTAATCGTATTTTACGGCTACTTTAGCAAACACCTACCAAACAACTCGTCCCAGTGTAGAGAACCAAGTGAACCGTTATCCCTTCACGAGTTTCACCCGTCAACCTATAGTATATTCAGTTTGAAATTCCTAATGAGCAAATACGTTACACAGACTGAACAAAACGGGGCGTGAGTTGAAAACACGAACATACTTGCGACATTTGCAAATTGTTGATTCGACTGCAATATATGTGCGCACAGAGTTTATGTTTGCGCGGGAAATCATACTCGTATGCAAACTTCTGGCTTCGAATTTTCGAAATTTGGTGCTTTTGTGCAACGACATAAATTACGCTTCGCATTCTCTGTGTAATTTTCAGCAGGGTAGCGCACTTATTAATGCGATTTTAAGTATATACATATATGTGTGTGTGTCGAAGAGAGATAAATATTAATGATGGTATGGTACATTATTAGAAAACATGGTGCATTCTTTTAACAAAAACCTGGCACGAAAGCAGCATAATTTTGACGTTCAAACTAATTAGAACGTAAGTTGTATGCGAAATTATATTTACCAAATTACACACAAAAAAACTAAAATTATGGTTAAATATACCCTTACTAATTTTTCTAGTCAAAGTTAACTAAGTTAACTTAGAATTAGTTAACCAATTAGTTAACTAATTCTAGTTAACTTAACTAGAAGTTTTTCTGAGTGTATAGATAATGTAACAAATCGGCTTTTCAACCTCAATTAGAATCTGAGTGAATTTAAACTCTTATAGCTCCATGGTCGATCGGTTTATTGAACTTCTGCCATCCAATAATCTGTTTAGTTGTTTAGAGTTCTCTGGCAAATACAAAGTGTCGATTTATTCGAGAACGAGTTGCTCTCCTTCGAGAAGTTGTGAAGGACGTTACCCACAAAGCTTTTAGTTGAAACTCTCGCGACTCAGCTTTTAGTTGAAACAACATGTCTATGGTATAACTCAAATAAAGAAAGTGTATCCGTGTAGTCGTACAAAGTTATATTTAATCTTTTACATAATATTCTCTGTAGGCGTTATTTACATAAACAACATTAGGAATTATTAATTAATTAAAATTGAAGTAGTAAAGATATTTTCTACTCTATCAAAATCTGCTAAATAAAGTATAAAAGTAATCAAATATATGACTAAAAATTCAATTAGTCAAATTACTATTAATTCACAGAGAGTAGTTTATAATTTTTAAAAATTATTTATATAATTTTAAAAGGGGTTGAATATTTTTATTTCAGGGGTGGACAAGGCGTACGATGTTCAGGGATGCTTGGACGGATGGCGGTGGGAAAGGATGGTGGCGATGTCGGTCCAGGTTGGGACGATTGCTGGCGGTGGCGACGGCCATTTCCTGTTTCATTGCAATGTTTCCGGGTGTCGCGGCTAATCCGGACGCGAAGCGCCTCTACGACGACCTGTTATCGAATTACAACCGCTGGATTAGGCCTGTTGGCAATAACAGCGATCGCCTCACTGTCAAAATGGGTCTGCGCCTCTCTCAGCTCATTGATGTGGTAAGTCTTCTCTTTATTTTAATATAAATCTCAAGATAATCATTTTTAATGAATACTTGAGACGGGTTTTTAATGCATAGCACATATAAGAAAGCAAAATACTTTAGAACATTATTTTAATGAAATGAACCCAAAAAGGGAATTTGCATTTCACTTTAAGTAGCGGATGTGAATGCAGAATGCACATCTTAGAAATGGTAAAACGGTTCGAGAATTTACATATTATTAAAATAATACGTTTGTTTCGTAATGTGAGAGAATTTTGATGAAAAGCGCAGAGAATCGTATAAATTATTCACGAAAATCTGTCAAGGTTTTGTGCTTCTGTACTTTCTCAATTGATAGGTTGCTTCGCATGTGAAATGTTGAGCAGAAAGGGTTCCGTAGGAAATGTAGACGAAATGAATTATTAGACGGAAAGTGCAGAGAATATTACGTAGAATTAGTTTACATTTTTTAAGTGGAAATATTAACTAACATGCAAATTCAACACAAAATTGTCAATTGAAAATGTTTTTTCATATGACATTTGTATTTTTTAATAATTGAAGCAAGTTTAATCAAAATGATTTTGGTTCTAACAAAACTTTTATATATATAGTAGAGAATATAAAAGAAAAGCATAATTCAAATGTAATATTACTATAACTCGCGTTATAAATTCTTTTCTCATAACCATTTTTCCAATGAAGCTGAAACATATCCCTTTGGGAAATATTGAGTAGTTCTCTCCCGATTCAAGTGTTATTTAGTGAAGTGTCATCGTGTTATTGAACGAGTATTCGCATAATTCCTACTTATTCAAAGTGTTTAAGACCATATCTCATTCATTGATCCATGTATAGCGAGGCCTCTTTACAAAAAAAAAAAAGAGATATAAAAAAAGTGATCAAAAGAGTTTCAAATTTATGCCAAGTTTACTATTCAATTACTGATGCATATCTGTGGATTTCAAACATCGAGGATCGATGACACCTAAGGTACTTTTGTTTACTATTTTCTATAAATATTAATCTAAATAGACTCCGTTTGATTTTTTGAACCAACTGAGGAATGGAATTTTATAAATATATTAAAAGTTCGTCCTTCTCAGTGTAAAATATTCTATACGAGTATTAAGTACTATTATTATATTTATTTGTAAGATTGTCTATAGCTGGAAGCTTTCTCTTGCTCGTAAAAAGCAACTGAGTTTATTTGGTTTCATCTCTTTCTAGTTAGAATTTTCGACACGTTTCGTCAGTGAATTTTCAGGTGCACAAGTTTGATGTCATTTCTCTGGGGTGTACGAATTGGTTTCCGATTTTCAAGGTCTTGAATTGTTGCCGGACGTTTTACGACCGCATAAAAATCGCGAATGACTTTTATTGTCACTCAAAGAATATACCCAGATAGTTTCATTTACTGCTTTTACCCGAACAGGGTCGTTTGCACCATTTCTCAAGCTCATTTCTCTATTAGCAATTGGAAAGGCGTTAATCCGAAAGTTCGATTACGAATTCTATATATTCGGTCTTGAAGACCGTGTAAATCGAACTTAAATCTTGTTCTTACAATCAAAGATAACTCTTGTCGGTAATAAATTTCTGGAGCTTAATCTCCATTCTTGTTCTCACAATTAGAAAATAGATAACTTTTTGAAACAATTGAATAGTTATAGTTAAAAACAATCACTGAATTAGAGATTGGAAAATAAGATTTACAAGAATTGTTCTTTATGAAAATTGTTCCCAATTTTCGATTGAGAAAGATTTAATAAGAACATTTCGTATTATTATAGTATATTATAATGTTATATCAGTTGATCCTTTACAAAGAGATCAAGTTTTTAACCTGTACTCGTTTTTTCTCGTTTTTTTAATTAATTCAGAATATGTGGTATGTGCTTTTTATAATTAAACCACGTTTAATGAATCATTCGAGTAGATTGTTTCGTCACCAGAATAATAAGTGGTCTTTAGCAATTACCGACTAGAAGTACCTACGGCTTAATTTGACTGAGCGTTCACATCAAAAGTAATTAAAGAGTGCACATTGACCCGGGAAATTGAAGATTGAATGATTTGGGCTTTGAAGGCTTCGCGCATCGTTCACTTCTACCTCGCATTATTAGTTCTTCATTTCTTTTAATTGAACTCTATTGTCATGGTACGAGGGTATATCGTAAGTTGGACTCACAGTAAATCCTGAAGATAATTCTTCAAGATAATTCCAAAGTTGAATAAAAATTTTACAGAGAATTGTCAAATATAAATGTCATGTCTTCATCCAATTTAAAAACCTTATGGTACAATATCTTAATATTAAGAAATCAGTCAGACATGATTGTTTTCTTTAAATTCTACTTCGATTGATGATAATTTGATGAAAATTATTGATGTCGAAGGACTGATGCCGAAGGACGAACATGAGCTTAGTTGTTTTTTTTGGTATTTCCTTTTTTCCTTGTGGCGAAGCCAATTAAGACCTGGTACTTTAAAGCGGCAGCTATGGCGACGGTCTTCTTACTACAGTAGTGCAATAAATCACGCCCACCAACTTATTCCAGAAGACACCGGGACGATAAAATTATCGCGAGTCGGATTGCTTTTATCGTTACCGTGATAACGAAGAGACGATTTCTCTCGTTAAGATCCAGTTTTCCCGATAAAATAGTCTCGTGTGTTTTCCGAGGCTCGCAGAGAAACTTTTTTTGCTTCTCTTTTTTTTTTTTTTCCTGTAAATTTCAACGAGTGCCTTGCATCGAAAGAAAAATGTGCTTTATCCTGAATTTTATGGTGATAGTTGCACTGTTTAAAGTTTATGTTTTAGGCAAATTGCATTCAGTTTCGTAATGAAACTTTTTATAGTATGTATCGACAAAACCCGTCACATAAATCATTTTTCTGTACTTTGAATTTCTACACTTTTAGTCGTTTCATTTTCATAAATTTAATTTTTAAAAACAAAGTAATGTAGAAATATTATAGGGATTTTTATATTACAGTATTCCCAAATTTTATTTCTACTTAAAATTTCGGAGGAGTTTTTAAATAAAATAGTATCATACATAAATATCAGTTACTTTCTGAATTTTCTTAAAGTTGAGCCGCGCTTAAGCAGCTGAATCCGTAAGCTCGAACTAAAAAAACTAGACATCAGAGTTCAAGGACAACTCAAGGCTACGAATATCGATCAACACTCAGTCAAAGTGTTTGCTTTTGGGTGTAAAAATAATATAATATATTTTGCTTGTGAAGAAATTTACTTCTTGTTTAATTTGATGAAAAATGGTAACTGATTTCATTTCATAATTTTATGAACGTAATTTTAAAGATAAGAGAAAAAAGAAAGAAGAAGAAGACGATCAAGTTGAAATTTTTTTTTTTAGAAATAATAGAAACCTTTTCTATTCCAAATTTTTTGAAATATTCTGATTTTTACTAATTAAACATTTGATTTCGGTGTTTGATTCCGGTGCTTTGATTGCAAAATCACCACCTCACTAATTGGTCAATTTTCGATAAACCTGTTATGTAATCATGGGAAAGCTTCAACAATACCCCTTAAATCACTTTCCGAGAAATTGCCATGAAAACCTCGCATTTCCTCTACCCAGAAATCAAAGTGCCGACGAAGGAATTCTCTTGAATGCTGTGCTGCCATCTAGTTCGCTCACCCTTAATGCCACGTGTTACTATCGGGATGAACTTAGCTTTCGCAGAATTTCAGGAAACCGAATGTGTTTCCAAACAAAGTTCAATAAATCAGAGAAGTAGACTTGTGTCATAATGCGGCTTACCACTGATTGAATTTTTTTACTTTTAGTGAAAGCCTCTTTTAATCATTAGAAACCGTTTCGATCACTAAAGTTAAGCAAGCTTGGCTCGGTTATATTCGAACGAGTGCCGTCCTATACTAGAATAGTTGGAAATAATTTGTTAAAGAAAAGAGATATAGTATAAGAGAGAGAGAGAGAGAGAAAGTTTAAATCTGTAGCTGGCCGAATAATCGTTTCTCCCGTATTCCCGGCCACCTCGGGTAATTAAGTTTCCTGTGGTTTTCACAGGCCGCTGGCTACGAGTTTGGTTCCCAATTGCTGTAACTACCCCTACAATTCATCCATGCCGCACTGTAAGCACCAATGAATCCAACTACAGCCTCACATGTTTGTGTAAACCTTTTTTTTTTTATTAATACTTAGATTCACTTCTGCTTGGGTACACATAACACACTATCGATTTTGTCGCGTAGAAGAAAGAGGCAGCTGTGTATTCCCCTCTTCCGATTAAAGGCGATGAACTCCCAGAGAACAAGTTACTAGACTCTCTTCGCTCTATTAGGTTACATTGATGTTGAGTTATCGATAATAACACATGATGAGCCGACACGAGCACACTGTTACTCCCGGATGCACCTCGTATTAAAGAGGATATATACAGAAATAAAAAAAGAAGATATAATTCTTTTTAAGGGCACTCATCAGGCTTTTCATACAATTTTTACAAAGTTTTATTGCTAGACTCTCGTTTAAGCTTTTCAAGATGCAAACCTAATTGATCATTCAAAAATTTGTGAATGATCAATTAGGTTTCTAACGAGCTGAGTAAAATGAGATTAGAATGCCTCAAATGTTCAGACTTTTAATTTTAAAGTCATGAATAAAGATGAGGGAATTTTATAACGTGCAAACCCCAGGAAGATCATATTGCTTTGAAAATTAGCATGAGAGGTGTGTTCTTTGAAAAGCTTTGTTACAGTGGAAAAATGATTCTAAAAACGAGATTCATTTATGGTAATTGGATCAAAAATAATTTTATTAGTTATTATTTTTTTTTTGCTAAGTACAAAAATAGGGATTATAATTTTTAAAGAATTGTAAAGTTCTAATGATCAAAGTTACTTACTATTTTCGAGATGTAGCAAGTTCAAAAGTTAAATTTATCATAGTGAAAGCATCCAAGTTTAATTGCTGAAGTTTTCAACGTTAAAATCTAGAATACTCAAAGCTTGCCAATTTCAGTATTTGAAGGCTTCAAAATTAAAGGTTCGCCGCTTTAAAACTTTTTAAGTTAAATCTCTTGAGAATTTTAAATACTGAATATTTTTCAACTTGTCGTAAAAGCTTATGCAGTTTACGAATAGAGAATATCCTAATTTACTCTCTCAATATGAATTAGTACAAATTTGACTAATTGAATTAGAAACCTTATATTTTACTACTGAATTAGTAATTTCTCCACTTTCTACTAAACGAAATAGTTTTACTAAATGAAATAATTGAGAGAGTATATTACAGGCACTCCTTTTGTTTATTATAAGTATTTTAAAATCTTGAAGTGAAGAGCTCGTGTTGTTTTAAGTTAAAAATACACGTCAGTGAAAAAAACGTATATTGCGAAAGCTTAGTAAATTCAAGCTATTTGGTATCTACGCTTAAAAATCGACTATCTGAGTTTGTTCTGGATTGGGTAACCTCTGAAGCAGCATTTTTCAATGTTTGTGCAGCCCCAATTCTCTCCGTCATACTCACCAACGCAGCCCTTCGTCCTCGCAATAATCTCTGAGATTTACGATTCCCTTCACCGAGAATCGCTAGTTTACACAGAATTCCACAGTATACTGGGATTATCGTTACAGGGTCATGGTAAATTCGTCGCGTTTACTCACTGAAATATCACTTTCAGATCGAGATCGAGTTTTAAAGAATTTTTCCCCTTTATTTGCTGAGTCTATCGCCAGAGAATATCTTCTCAGCATGCTGTTTTTGTAGATAAATTTGAAACTGATTTTGGCTTCCTTTTCTGCTTAAAAGTTGCAAACATTTTTTGAGTTTATATTAGATTTCAAAGCATCTTTAATAATTCAAAAATGGGTTAATGAGAGTAAAATTTTATTTACACAAGCTAGACTCTTTGTGGAGAGCAACATCAAACGTGTGATAATTTTCTCGTCGCCACAGAAAAGGAACGTTTACATGCCCGAAGAATTTGTCTGCAAACGAGTTTGCAAGTGCTGACGCGTTCCAAGTTTTCCTCAATTTCGTCAAAATACCGCAGCTCAGAACTGAAATATCACGCTTCTAAGTTCCTCAGATAGTTTTAAATTCTGCAAAAAATTTTCAAGGATGGTTCTAAGGGTGATTGAGCCAGAAAGATAGCTTTAAATCATACTTTGTATATTTGGTTAAATTAGTAACAACAATTTAATCAAACATTATTTTTGAATGACTCTTCAGAAAAAAACTATCTATGATCGTTACGTATAAAATCGATAAAAGAAATAACTTTACATCTGTCCAAAAATGATAAAAATGACAGACATGAAGAAAAATCAAATAAAGCAAAAACGTATTTAGTTCTATATATTGGAAAAGGTTAGTTTAACCCGCGATACGATCAAAGCTGTTATCTGCATGATGGAGAGAACGACAGATTTCCATCACAAAAAGCTATTATCTCTTGTCGTTGATGGACCACAAGAGTGAAACTGCAATATCGAATATGGAGAATATGAGAGTTTAGAAAATTGCCTTCTAAATTATATATCAGAAGATAGAATGAACTATTTAAAAGTATAACATTAGAAAATAATGGCAGATTATTCTCTTTTATAAAACTAGAATGTTATAAAAAATGCTTCTATAAATTTCCAAATTTTTTTCAAAAATTTCACGAGATTCCTATAGTTATTGCAAAATATATATTCAGCTAAACGTGCTGAGCCTCCATAAACTGCGAATGGTGCTAATAATGAGCTTTCGTTCTTGGAAGTAACCCCAGGGAAGGTAGTTTTCTGCGAAGAGAGGGAGAGTCAATGATCCACGACTTTATTTCACGAATAAGTGTTCGTAAAACTTCTTTGGGTATATCACGACCAGACTTAAAAAATCAGGATTTATATCCGGAATTATCTTTCCGTTAAAATATTCAGACACTTTATACAAGGGAGTCAAATAATACTTTACGTGATTCAGATGTTGCTATTGGTAAAATAATTTTACTATAATTAGGAACATTTATAATTTACATTTAGAAAAAAGCGAAGCATTATAATTTATTTTCGATTTTATAAAGTCGAATGCAATTTCAATCTCAAGGTTTCAAAGACGCTATAAATTCATTTTTCATTTTAATATTGTGATCCGTCCTTGGATTTCCGATCCTTGTGAAAAATGGAACTGGCAGGTTTTCATACCTTATACCTCAATTATATACATACTATATAAACGTCCTAATATAATATTTATTTTTATTGTTCTCTGCCTTTCACAAATTCCTTAAACTCTCTTGAACCTTGATATTCTTTAAAATCACTTGAAATCTTTTTAATTCTTTTGAAATCCATCTCTTGAAATATTTGAATAAAGCAAACAAATAATATGTTTATACAGTTCATCAGAAAACAACACTTTTTTAGGCATATATGATTCAATAATACAAATAATTCATGAACGCTCCCTCTCGAAATTTCTGAATTGTAGAAGTTCGTTACGGTCAGAACTTTACCGGTCTGCGAATGCGAATTAAACTTGACATTTGGTTTCCCGTTAAATTAAATTGGAATAAATTAGATCGAGTTAAATTAGAATTCGGCTCCATCAAATTTCAGTTCGGAACTCGCGAAATTCGAGTTTTGGATGTTTCCGTGATCTGGGAATAAAAAGTTCGGAAGGGATGAAATTCCGCTGCTCGGAGTAGCGAAGAGTTTGAGAGCGGAGCAGAGGAATAATGGGTTGGGGGTGGAAGTGATCGAGGAGAGGTTAATTTGCTAATGAATTTTTAAAAGAGTCAAGAAGTCTGGTAGCTCTTGACTGATCTTTCATAATAATAATTTGGTCTTTTGGTCTTTTCAAATGACAGAGTTTTGTTTACCCTTGGGACCTGAGTGCGATGATATTGGGTGATCGAGCTGTTCGTGTTAACATTGACTTTCCACTTAACGCTTTTGCAATGCTTTCACTTATCGAAGATTTTATAGTTAGTGTGAATGAAGCCCATAAAGAAATTAACTTTTTTTGTAACTTCGTATAATTAAATATTTTTATTATTAAAACTTCAATATGTTCAATTTTGAATAGAATTAAGTTTTTTCAATTTTGAAGTTGTTATATATTTTAAAACTATGAGATTTTGTACATATGATATGTGGTATGAGGCACACGGTGAACATTCCTTCGAAATTCTCAGAAAATTCCATAGGAATTTTCAGAATTATTAGACATTTTGTGAATATTTTCTATGTGAAACTCTGCAATGTACCTAATTGCCATTTTCATTATGCTAGTAAAAAAAAAGTACTGAAAGAATGAAAAAATGAATTCTGCGTACAATCGTTATATCTTAGAGTTGTTCTAACACATATTAGTGTAATTAAAAATATAAAGAACTAAGAAAAATTTAAAAAAACCTCCAACTTTACAAAAACTCCCATGCATGACAGTACGTAATATAATTCACGCACTGAGATAATTATATTCAGAGTTCTGGGCACGACAAGACTGGAAAAGTAGTGTTAATCCCTGCCCCGGAGCTGCAAATAATTACATTTTCGTGCTCTCTTGTATTTTCTCGAAATACGAGATAATTTGAGAAAATTGCGAAGAAAAGAGGATGGTTGAGTGGGGTAGGAGAGCGCGGACATTGAAATAACTGGAGGCGTGAAATATCGCTCATCCCGAGAATTATGGTTGGTTTTTAGGTTGTCTGCCTTTGTTATAACAGAAAACCGTTGAAAGACTACCAAGCACACAACACGGGGCGTTGGCTGGAGCAGCTCTGCACTCACATTTATATGCATTCATATACACATTTATATGTATATATAATATGTATATACATACGAGTATATATATACATATATATAAATATATACCAGCCATTTGCCGAATGCGCAGACACTCTCGTGCTTTTGCAGCATATAATAGCTGCGACCCGCAACCCATAGTCACAGTCATTATTCCGCACGATTCGGCTCTAATCAACAATCGAACTTCTGATTAGCAGCGAGGTTTATTATCACCAGCCGGCGGCGTAACTCTCTGTGCCTTTTTCCTGGTTCATTTAACTATGTGCCTTTCTTTCACACCTGGATCTAGAACAAACTATCTGTTACCCTGTTCAAAGTTAATTGACATGATAAAATATTCCTGACCAGTGCATAAGTAATTTTATATAAATGTTTAATAAATTTTGAAGATACGGTACGGTTTCCGAGCATGTATCCAGAGGCTACTGACTTCGATTGTTATAACTCAAAGTGCCTGATTCGAAATCGTATTCGAAACAGAGATAATTATCAAGTTCAATGTTCCGCCTTTATGATGCATATGCATATAGGTAATAACATTCATGAAACTGTAAAATGATCTCAACAGTCGTATCATATGAAATTAAGTGTATTGGATTGTATCTCCCGTTTGATTTACATCGGCATACTCATAACATTGATTTATTAATAAGTATTTAAATTGTCTTATCGTTCAAAGGCAAATCACTAAAATTTCTAGTTTATTTTGTGTTTGTGTGTCTACAAAACATTATCGACTTTCAATTATTCAAAGTGAATAATGTGAATTATACTCGCTGTTTATAACAAATGCGATATATGTTATAGTTACCATAAGAGAAAATTTAGTTTCGCCAGCTTTACGTTTGCAATAATGAATATTTTTCATTTAAACTATAACACTATTTGCATGCGTTAAAACAATTCTTCCTTGGAGATAAAACTAATCGTTACACATCACATATCGATTTCAGTGCGATATAACTGCTGATTTCATTTCGATACATTCGAAGTAGGAGATGAGAGTGATTAGGATTGAAAATCCTACCGATTTGGATTGCGAATGAAAATAGAACTTGATTCGTTTGTCGATTGAATTCTCTCTTCGGGAAGTGGTTTTTCCAATATTTTAATACGCGCGTCTGAATTCTTAGGGTCAGTAATCTATGGGTTTAATTATAGGTTCTTTACATACCACCCTTCGCGGATTGAGAGCATGAAAACAGTAGAAATTTCTATTATTGACTTCAGAAATTGGATTGTGACGATCAAGTGTAGTTCGAGATTCCTTCTAGCTGATAA
>JAUEJJ010000013.1:11536371-11575444 GCA_032164275.1 Synergus coniferae | reverse complement strand
ATTATAAGAGAAATTTCTTACTTTAGTCGCAGTCTTGTAGAAATATTTATGTCAAAAAGACATTTCTTATTAGTAATTCAAAATTAAACATATTATCTCAATTCCAGTATCAACAATTTTTTCTGTGAAACGCGTCACATCTCCCCATATAATATAAATGTAAATATTCATAAATTACTCATTTATATGCAAATCTTCCCAGGTATTTGACTCGCAGTGACTTTCACATTTTTTATTTCTTTTTCATAATTATCTTTTCATGCAATTATTTATAAAGTTTATTCTAAAAATACTTTTTTCTTCTACTGAAAGATCATTATTTCATTCTCTCGAATTTACATGATGGTCCTCCTTTCTGCTGATAAAGGTCTCGAGCGCTGAAAGCAAAGTTAAGGCAAATTTAATTTCGCAATGGCTTACATAGGTTTTTCTTTAGGAAAATCACTCCTTGCTTGCAAGAGAATATTAATTCAGCGTGTTCAACCCACCGTGAAAGTTTGCTGCCATGATTCCTTGCCTTACGTTAGAAACTTTTTTCTATTCATTCGTAGTGGATAATGCTCCTTCATTTTGAATTAGTAAGTGTGGAGGATTATGTCGAAGGGAATAGAGACGTCCCGCATTTCCTACCCTTAAACTTATAAAATACCCTGAAATCTATTAGGGAGGGTCCGAAACTTGAAATAATTCCTATCTCTCCTTTTCAGGATTTCAGAAAAACGAATTACTCCAAATTCTCTTCAGAACTAACTTTATTCTGCAAAAATCTAGTAACAAATCTGGAAAAAAATTAAGTAAAATAGATAAGACTAGATTTAAAATTAAGAAAACTGAAATTTAGCATAGCTTTTTTTTTCTCATCCTTTCGTAAAGTTTAAAAAGGCGAAGAAGGTACGATACAAGAATAAAGAAGTTTTGAGAAAGTTGTGAAAAATCTTCATGCTTCTGTTTTGAAAAATTTTGTAATTGTTTTGTGTGAAAGAGAAACTTTGTTGAGCTTCTGAGAGGGGTCTTTACTTTCTTTAGAGTGTCAGAATTATAACATTTTAATAGGTCCTTTTTACTTTTCTTTAACAAAAAAAGTTCATAATTGGGCGAAGAATCGATTATAACTGTAAATAATATAATAATGAAATAATATATTGAAATTAATAAATCGAATCGTTTGAACCCAGCTAATAATTTTATAACTTAAAAGCATATGCTTTTCACAAAATTCATTTAAACGATACGATTTTTTCTATAACTTATTTTTCCGAGTCACAATGTACACTTAAAGAGTAAAAAACCATGCTAAGTTTTATGGCAAATCGCCAAATGCTGGATTTTCCCAGCAAGAACTTTCCCGATTTCTTCGAGACTCTCTGGCAACTTGGCATAGTCAAACATTTGCTAGGAAAATTTCCTTCCTTCAATCAGGCTAATATACATCTAGGAAGTTGATTTTGTTGGGTGAATGAAAAAAGGAGATTCAGGAATTCAGCATCAAAGGACTGAAAACTGGCTAGCTGACGGTCGACGCAATTAAAACTTTGCTACTTTCAACAGTTTTTGTCTTTGTTTCAAAAGAATGAGCTCCTCTTTCAAAAGGCTGTGATCGCTTTTCATCTCCCGTCGATTTTCATTCGATGCTACATATGTTTTATTCATTAAATTTGGCTTGGTTTTGCGCCCCCGTCTCTTGATATTCAATAAAGCTGTATTTCTGTAACCGCTTAAAATTTAATGAAGCTTCCATTTTTCAAAAAACTGAAATCACGGAAATGTTCCACTAATAAAAATGCAAAAGATAGTTCTTTTGTTACTTTAACTGTTTCATTTCATGAAGTAAAACGATTCACTTTAAAGCGAATAAAAATTTAATTTCCTTTAAGCATTAAAAATGAATCTTTTTTCAGATAAAGAATCGAATTCAATTTTCACTGAATTATTCTCATTTAACGTTTTCTGGGGAACTGAAGTTGTTTCTGTTAACTTTTCCGTGCTAAAGAAAGAAGTTTTGCGAAGTATTATATTTCCTATATTATATTATAAATAAACTAAGATATGAAAAAATTTATCTATAATATTATTAAACTCATCTCCGATTTGTTCACTTTGTTGTGGTAATATTATAAATAAATGTAACATAGATAAAAATGTGATTTTACCTCATAAACTTCAATTATAAATCTACATATAAAAGGAAAGTTTAGAATT
This sequence comes from Synergus coniferae, assembly GCA_032164275.1. Taxonomy (NCBI): domain Eukaryota; kingdom Metazoa; phylum Arthropoda; class Insecta; order Hymenoptera; family Cynipidae; genus Synergus; species Synergus coniferae. Next base: position 11,573,245 of record JAUEJJ010000013.1, on the reverse strand, counting down.
TATAAAATCTGAACAAACCATTATCTTGTTTTAGACTCAATTAAAGCAAAACATTTCTTGGAAAAGTCAGGAATCGTTAAAACGTGAAGCACTGTTGCATACTTTACTGCCAACCGGATAATTAGACTATAAATAAACTTTATTGCGTAGTGAGTAGCATTCTCAGAGTTAGTAGATCTGTTCATTGCTACTCGTAGTATTTCAGAAATCGTAAGAAAATCATTAAGTGTTCTCATTTCAGACAGTTAAGTTTTAATTGAATAGCCTTGATCGTTTACTACTGATTACACGAACATTGGAACGAAATTGCTACTCTTCGTTTTTAAATCAGTAAATAAACTTAAATCAACTATTATTTAAATTACAGGAAGCAAATAAATTATGCATTTGTAAATTCGGTGAATAGCATCCGATTTCTCAGTGAATTTTCAATGAATAGTGGTAACCAGAAGCATGTCACTGATTTGAACTTATAGAGAATGAAGTTTCTATTTTTCAATATTAATATATAACATATGCGAGGCTATTGATTTCTATTTCAATATAACTTGTGTCGCAGAAACTTCCACGTTGATAAAAAAACCAAAACCATTTTCTATGATATTTCTACTTTAATAACGCTGGTCTATTTTATGTTTTCCATATTTTCAATCACCTATGTCTGACTGAAATTGGATATAGCTACTGAACGGTTAATGCACCTCAGTGAGTGTTTTGAAATAAAACCAAGTTTTCTTACGATGGAGTAAAGAGGAAAGTAGAAGCTATTTCGTATGAAGCACGACAAAGTGAGTTATTCCAATCCACTGGTTATATCTCCCATTCGACGACTAGTGACTGCTGTCAGAAAATGGCTAAAAGAACTGGCTCGTTCCTTTTTAAGCTTTTTTAGATGCAAGTTGACTAGTCGACGTAATGTTCAAAAATCGCTTAGCAGCAGCCGATAAATGATCGATAGCGATTGCGATTAACCTTCTATTTATCTTTCTAGACTAATCATCCACCTCCATTTAATCAAAAACGAGTTTGGTTCTTTCTTATCGATTTTAGGTTTGAAATTGTGTGCATTAATTCATTAAATTACATGTCAAAGAAAGAAAATATTTTCAAAGGCGTGAATGAAACTGAATGAGTTTTAATCAACATTTTTCTGTTCTTTTTAAAGTTTTATCGACATGTGATATTTTCTTTGAATTAGGATTAGGTACAAGTTTATTTGAAATTGTAAGAACAATTATCTACCACTTATTTCTGAGTGTTTTAATAATATTGAGATCTTCTACCCTTCGTAACCCGTAATTTGATTTATGAACTCATTCTTATCTGAAAATATTGACTTAAAATAATTCATTTCTTGAATATTTTTAACAAGCAATAATAATTTTACAAAACTTTATAGAATTTCAAGACATTATATAGCTTTATTAAATAGTGTCTTAAAGATTTAATAATTTAAATTTAAATGCTTTGGAAGAACTGAACATAAATTGTCAGAACTATAACATCGTGAATAAAAGCAGAGAGAATTGAATTGAATGTGGTGGCGAATGTTTTTGCCATATCGATATGCCTCAATGACAAGCCCCTCGCCTCATGGCGAGTAAATGAATCTCACAATACTGCAAGAGAATAGGGGGGCCTTTTAATACTATATTGAAAGGAAAAAGAGAACAATAGAGTGCCTTGCGGGATTCTGGGTGGTTGGCATTAAGGAACGAAAAACGTATAACGTTATTCGTTATACAATATGGTATATATGTATAAATATAATATATTGTATGTATATTGAAATTAGGAACTCAGATATCTGCGGTTCTTCGGACTACTCTTAATTCGTTTTGTGATGACATCGATCAGTATCAAAGTTCGGTACTGACGTGTCATATGTACCATTTTGACTCACAGAAATTCGCTTTCCTCGTTTTTTAAAGAAAGACTTTTATCGTTCACTGCTTTCAAGCGAAACGTGCTTTCTCCTGCGTCACAAATTCCTCGCTCGATTTGTCAAAGAAGCTTCTCGCCTAAGCATAAATAAATCTTCCTCTATTCCTCAACCCTCTATGTGACGTTCTCTACATTGCTCTACTATTTTCCTCCTTTTTTTCGCAGTCTCGCACTTGCCGAACGGCAGGTCAAAACAAAATGTTTCCCATTGATTAGATTTTGCGAGCGATTTAGCCTCACGACGTAAAAAGGCTGAGGGTCGCAGAATCTGAAAAGTTTCAAGGCAATCAAAGTGAAAAATAGTTCGATATTTCGTGTGGGGCTTTTAGGAATTTAGGTTACGAGGATATATTGTTGGATTTTTTCGGGACTCGTTGGAAGCATTGAAGTTACTGAAAAAGTTGCTGCTCATGCAACTTTCTTTGCTTACTTGGTTTCAATTTTTTATTTGCTTTTTAATAAACAAAGTCATTTTTTAGAGGACTTATTTTTAACTATTTGCTTACTACGTTTAAAAGCTATCTTGATCTAAATATTTTTAATCCTTTCTTCCGTGATTCAATTACATGAAAAATGAAAGTTGAATTTTAGTATTTATATATACTTCCAGAAACGTTTTACAGAGAAACTTTTAAAATAAGGTTAATGTGTCATGAACCGGAAACTATCATAAAACCAAACGACCGGAAAGGCAATCACAGAACACTTCTTGGAAAATTAAAGTTAAAAAGCGCAAGAAAACAATTTGTGACCTTATTTGTGTGACAAAAATAATTTTAAAAACATAATTTTCAGAAATAATTACTTCTAATTTATGTAAAAATGTAAAAAATTTTTGACTGAATTAGTATCACCGCGTCGAGTAATTATTCAGTTTAATTAATTCTGTCGACAGCTGAATTGAATTTTCGTTGAAAATTGATTTAATTAATAATTGAAAAACACGACTATCTAGTGTTGACAGGCCATTAATCGAATTTAGATTCAGTAATCCACTGAAGTGGATTTACAGGATGATTTCTTAACGACCCAAGACAGCAGTAGTAGGGTCTCTCGGCACTAAGCGATAATCTGTCTGACTAAACCTGTATTTGACCACTGGGTCGCGTCATCCAACAGACTATTACTACTGCTTAATTATTGGGCCGTTAACCACTGTCGATTGCTTATGACCTACATGTTCAAGACATTCTGTTACAGAGTTGTCGATAAAATCGTCGACCACCTTCAATAATTGGCCTCCCAACCTTCATTTCACAGTTTTAACCTTAATTTGTTTAAATCCTCTACATAGGATTTTATAACCACTGAACTTTCTCAAGTGGAAAATTACAAAATTTACCTTCTTTGTAGGAAAGCAATTTGATAATTAAATCCTCAATTCCTCTATTAAAAATCGTTTTCTTGCATCAAATGTCTTACAAGGATATTAAATCCTGTACTAAGATATTAAATATCTTATAAAAAAAGTGTGTCAAAAACTCACATCAGTGCCTGTTTGTCAATGTAATAAGTTCTCGTGTATTTTGAATAATAACTTTTATTATAAATTAGAACTTTACAGCGTATTTACATATCACATTCTGTTGTGATAATATTTATAACTTTTGGGTTACAAAAACTACTAAATAATACTTTTCACCACTCCCTATCAATTCCCAACAAATTGCGTAAAATAGTCAGATTTAGTAGGCCGTGTTATCCACACACCGATATATTCAATTTCAGCCAAGTCGATATATCTGTAATGTTTATTTTATTTTTATGAATTAAGTTAAAATCACGAGTCAAGACGAAAGCGAATAGAAAGATTTTTCTACACGTGGAGGAATAAAAATAGCAAAAAAGCAGGACGTCTTTTCTATCTAATGAATACACAAATCTTTGCAAGGAATCCAACTTTCTCAGATAGAGAAAGAAATCAGTTTTCTTTGTGCGAACGAAATTGTTTGGCTTTCTTATTTATTTCTTATTTATTCTTATCTAATACAAATCTGGTTGATAAAGAATCTAGTGAATGTAGGAAGCAATAATCCTCCTTTATATGAATATATCCTTTTACGGAAACCCGCAGAGCAAAAGGCAGACTCGGTTCAGCGGCTGTTATCTGAAAGTGATACTAGTTGCCAGAGGTGCAGAGGGATGTGTGCTTTCTCTCCTTGGTGACGGTCGTTCATTGGACGATGCTCTCAGACAACGGTGAGAAAACATGAGACAACGCGAGGCCCGTTTACGTGTGTAAGAAGCCTAATGCTATGGAAATTGGATGTTGAGAGAAAACAGAGGGATGGATCGAGTACTCTTGGGAAACTGCAGGAGTGAAAGGGGATACACAAGGGAGAAATGTTCCTTGGGAATATGCGATCTAGAATGTATGTACTTGCATACGTAGGTCTTCTTCTTTACGTATGTATATACGAGCATCATTGTGTACTATATATGTATGCGTTGGATCTCCAGAAGTCTTCATCAAAACAAAGAGGGAATAGTTGGGAGTAAAGAAAAAAGGAGAGAAACGATCGTTCGGTGCCCAAGTTAAGGCGAGGTAGAGTTGGGAAACGAAGTAGTGCAGTAAACTCTGGCTACCCTTCTACGGGTTTATGTCTTGCCAAACCTAGTTTCTTACTTCAGATCTACTTGAAAAAGAACTCTAATTCGCACCACTTAAGAGAGATTTCATATGAGGTTTAAATTCTCTTCAATAATTTCAACCTGGAAGTTTCTAAAACAATTTTATTCATCCGAAAACGCTCTATGAATTTCTATGCTTTCTTAATCATATTTTCTGCAAAGTTGCCAGTTTGCAAGACGCTTATAAGCTTAAACCATCTTTAAAAAATTGTAACTTTGAACTCAATTAGAAGTTAGCTTCTTATAGACTTAACAATTATGAGGATTGGATTTGGACATAAAAGAATTCAAGTAAAATTGAAGAAAGGTGGATAATAGATTTATAACAAAAATTGATTAAGAAAGAGAAATTTCAATTACAAACCTGACCCTCAGGAGTAATAAACACTTCACCATTCTCACTAATAAACTCTTCACCTTCTCCCCTTATTCGGGAATTTGCAGGAGCAATTCAAAAAGTTTTGTTTCAGATCTCTCACTAAAGTCAAACGAGCACGTGTAGAAGTTTAGGACGTCTCTCTATATTGAACCAAACTTGGTAGCAATGAAGCGAACTTGACTTAGTAGAGAGTACGTATGTTAGGGTTGACTTTCCTGACCATCGATTACTGCGAAACTTGGTATAAGTTGGTCCATTTTGTGTCGCCTGTAACACATATGCTTTTTCTCCACATCGAGATCACAGATAAGAATTTCGTGGTCTAACTTTAATTCAGCGAACGTGAAAACTTATCCCAAGGAAGGTCCTATGGCCCTTCTCGAGTAATCCTTGTCGCACAGCTCTCTTCGAGTCCATAATTTCTACCTCTTTGTGGGGGTTGCTCGAAAGTGGCTACAGCTTTTTCCAAGAATGCTTATCCTCAAATTTCTTTTCCTATTTTCCCTTTTTCTTTTTTTGCTCTACTCACTGAACCCTCGACGCTGCTCATGAAATAATGGAAAGACGTAAAAACTCTCATTCTAGACATAGATTTATGTTTTTGTAACACTTCCATGATTTCGGCCTATTTTCATACCCGTGAAGTAGGTCCGCAATCTCGTTTTTCGAGTGGTGTGAGTAAAAAGCACTTTTTACTCCCTAGAAAGTAAAAAAATGACAATAATAGCGAAAATGGTAGCTACGAAATTTTTTATAAATAACTAAAGAATATGCTTTTTGGTGACAGCATGCCTTGCATTTTTTGTGCGTCGCTAGGGAGAAATGTGGGTTTTATTTTTGAGTAAAGGTAGCTTCGAGGAACATGGAAATATGTACTTTACTTCAACTGCATGAGATATTGACCATTAAAGCAAGGAAGTGCGAACGAGAATATACGGCGAGTTACCACAAAGGTATTACCGTTTGTATTATCATCATGACACGGTAGAGCCACTCGAGGAAACGGGTCACATTACGGAATAATCGGTCGAGAAATCGCCAGGGAGAAAAAAAAACTGTACTTGTACATTCTTAGAAAAGGAAACATTGTCGGCTGCAATTTTACCGTGATATTAATGGCCCTGAAGTTTCTACTATTCACTAAAGTACAGAGAAAAGTGCGTATTATTAGTCGAAAAGGGAATAGGAAAAATATCTGTAGTTTAATGTGAAGCAATTATTTCAGGTTCCTATTCCAAATCTATTCTATTTCTATGTTATAAGTTGCCACTTTTAAATCTTTAATAATTCATTGTACATGTGGTACATTTGTGGTTGGAAAAAAAGGTAAGATAATAGGTTTGGAAAAAATAGTTTGAAAAGAGCAGGGTGTGGAAAAAAGGTGAAAGGGAACACTTTTATTTAATAGTTACACACCTCCTAATTTGCGGAAAAAAACTTTTTGTAGGAACTGAAAAAAAGCGTAAAAATAGGTGTTTTATTGAAGGCAAATAAAACGAGAACAGCGAAAAGGTATAAAAGATAGCAATACAATATAACAGGTCACAATGAAGTTCAGAAGTTAAAGGTCAGAGGTACATCAAGAGTAAACAAAAGCAGCAGTAGTCAATGCAACATTGAGAGAATTATGTGAGGGCCTTGAGCTAATTCGTTGTATGGTCTGACTATAAACATGTCTATACTACTGGCACCGTGTGTAGTTCATACAATGCTTTTGAACTTGAATAACCTTTACATAGTAATAACCTAATTTTTGAAATTTTGCACGTTAAGTGCTCATTACATAAACGTTGACGTTGTGAGTCATGTTATTTCTTGTCGGGTTACCACATTTCTGCGAAAATTAGATCACCCTGGGGTTTGGTTTATTATATTTTCTCAATGATCAATATCCTGTATTTTTGCTATGGTCCTGACCGGATCGAGATCGGGGAGGGCCAGATCAGGGATGAAACACACGGGCGCAGCATTTCATCACTGATAGGGGCCCTAATATGGCGATTTCTATCTGGGATGCAAATATGCTCAATATAATTTCAATTTCTTTCTTTAAAAATATATACATACAATTTTTATTTATTTTTCAGGACCTGAAGAACCAGATTATGACAACGAACGTTTGGGTGGAGCAGGTATGTTTTTAAAAAATGTAGCTTTTCTATGCTTTCAATTTTTGTAATCTTACTCGTGCATTAATGTTACGATGAAGGTTCGATATTTTAGAGGTGAGAGTAAGCGAACGGGACGGGAAATTTCATTACGGGCTCTTCGCTCGACGTTCGTGATTGAGGGTAAATGGAAGGATTACAGAGTACTCGAAATGTCGGTGACACTTTCTACGCGAGAGCGACTATTATGAGGAATTGGCGTCGAATTTACGTTTACACGGAAATTCTCGTTGATTGCAGCTAGGATCTATTCATTTTTCGATTTTGCAATGACAAATACACAGATTTCTCATCCTAGTTTACTTTATATTACTCTTTGACTTATTTTTGTGATTTTTCGAAATATTGAAAACACTTATATATTCAATAACTCATTTTTAAAATCGGAATTAGGTGTTTGTATAGTCGACTGAAATACTGTTACGAAAGTGCGGTATACGTAACGACACATTAATTTTATACTATCCCATCTCTTCTTGTCTTTCTTATGCATTTGGAGAGAATGAGAATTTATGGGACTTTAAAACTTCGCCGATCCGCTAAGACCTACGAGAAATATTGAAACCGCTGATCAAAATGTTCTTCCCTGGATTTTAAGTGAAATGGCCGGTAATTCTCAAAACTTTTCACGTTTTATTTGATTATGAAAATACACGTCCGCATTTGGAACTCGAAACTTCTTTTTTTTATAACAAATAAATGTTTGCGGAAAACTGTCTACATAAATTTCTGATTAAAGGTCAGGAATATGAAACAGGTGTCACAATTTCCATATTTCACTTTTTCTTTTTTTTGGAATCGTAATTCCAGCTTAAAATCAACATTAATTGAACGTTTTAAAAATAATCGCATTTTAAGCACCGTAACGGAGCTTTATATACGTTTATTTTTCCGAGGACTTTATGGACTCACTAAAGCTTAACCCCGCATATGACGGAAGCTGAGATTTGTTACGCCACCCTCTGTGACAAGTAGCCCTTTTTTCCCTAGAGAAAAAACCCAAGGCTAATTTTGTTGTACCTTTCTTTTAACAGAGTCATTTCAAACTACTTTCTTTATAATATATATTCTTATAATATATTCTTTATAATATGTATATTAATAGAGAGTGACAGAGAGTATTTTATTTTTGAAACTCAGATTGAGTTTTCCTTATCTTAAATTTTTTTCTTTTACTTTAAGAAATACAAATAAGCTTCAGGATTTTCCATAAGAGGATTTTCTCTTTCGTTTACAGTAATTAAATTTAAGAATTTTCAATGTAAGATAACTATTTTTCTAGTATATTGGTAAAAGAATTATTTATGTTAAAATAAATCGAGTTTTGTTTCGAATAAGATTTTTGATTAGTTAATTAGCGTGGTTCAGATTGCCCCTAAAGTTTTTAAAGCACAATATTTATTTCAGGAAGTCTAAAAAAAATTAAATAAATATAAGTGAGTGTTTTAGCATTTTTAGTATAGTATCACTTCAAAGAAATAGTAAGTAGTATATGTGAAGAAATATCAAATCACAAGAGGAAACCCTCAGGAGTTCGATTGGGGTTGAAAGTGAGCTCTGATATTCTATGAAAGCGGTAAATATTTATTCACAAGCAACTTTATTTTGATATTACAGTGATATGATAGAAATAATAATAACTTGAGGGATCCATTAAGGTTGGATAGTTCAAGGGGAGCCACCCCAATTTGTATAAGAAAACTACCTTTAAGAATGATAAAATTTTCTAGTAAACGACTTCACACTAATTAGTAAGCAACTACCATGAATTAGTAAGAATAGCTAATCTAGATTGTGAGAGTTTTCATCAAAAGTTTAAATCTTAACGATTCCAAACTTCAGGGGCTAAATTATTTTATGTATATAGGGGATTTCAGCAGAGTTTGTTTACAGAGCACTTGCATTTGCAAGTCTTTCTTTTGCAATTTAGAATATTATAAATCTTTTTCAACTAAAAGTGTAATAATTTAAAATCGTTTTTTTTTATGAGAGCAGTGAAGCTTGCATTTTTCTATTCAGTGCATACTTCTATTCTAGAGATTTTGTTTTTTTGTCAGTATAGAATCTTATTCATCGTGAGTTTTAAAAATTGTGATGTTCACTTATTTCACGTGTTAAATTGTTGTGTGGTGGTCGTTTTCAGTATTTATTTAGATTTGATTTATTCTGTGAAATTCTACTCTCGTAAAAAAAGCAAAATCGTTCGTAAATCTGAAAAGCATCTCGGCTCGAGTTTGGTCTGAGTGAGAGGTGATCTTTAGAATTTTCAGGACACTGAATATGTTTATTTGTAAGTCTAAAGAGATCCCTTTTCTGGTTGAGCAGCACGCACAACTTTAGGGGTTGAAAAATACAGTCTCTTCAGCGTTGCTAACCGGTCTATATTACTTCGTCCAACAGAATTCCCTCTCCCGAACGGTTTGGAATTTCAAAGGAGACGAATTTCATTCCGCGCTTGTTGACGACAAGGACCGAATCGCGAGTAGGTAGTTGGTCTTTATTGACATGAGCTTCTTCGTTGTCGCTCGTGTTCTATAGCTTTACTCTCTTTCACTACTTTCTTTCTAATTTATTATACCTCGCGTCGCTCGAAGCATTTATTTTTTGACAAACAATAGGATTTGTTTTCGAATTCAGAGAACAATAGTCAGTAAAAATGTTATCTTAAAAAATTTTTTTATCAGTTTACTATGGTCTGACTCCTTTATTTGCAATCTTCGGATTGCAGATTTATCAGATTTTTATCTCTCCTGCTTTTAAAGTATACACAGAGAAGCCAAAAGAGTCATTAAAACTGTTATTTTCAGGAAAATTTACGAAAAGTATACTTTAATGAAATCATAGAGATAACAAGGGGTAAAGGATTACAATGGCAAAGGAAAGATTACAATGTTTCTTCTCAGTGTCTTGTGAAGATAGAGAAAGGAAGGGATGAATCTCTGAAGAAATCGCTGCAAGTTCTCGTTGGAAATCCTGAATAGGTTTGCTAAGTGTGAAAAGTTCGCGGAGAAAAGAGATTTCTTTCTTAAGGACTTGCCTTGGGGAACTTCAAGGAAAGTATTTTATTCCGCTTTTTATCCTTAGTAGTTGACGCTTCGAGAGATTCTCTCTGTTGAAATCAGCACATGTTGTTTTCATTTCTACGCACGTGACTCTATAAAGTAAATTGGTGGAATCATTTCGATTTGTAATAGGAGTCTAATTAAAACAAGAGTTTGATTTTTCACTTTCTTTACTTTTTCAAATATTTGAAGTACTTTCTCATTAAATTTAATATTGCATGGCTGGAGAGATATTGGAAGTGGATCCCAAACCACTTCTGTGTGCAGATAATTTTTCGGTGGCATACTTTGGATCTGAAGAAAACTATATTCACTAATATTCAATTAAAATTATGATATGCAGAATGTATTCTGACATTTTTATTTGAAGCTGTGTTATTTAGCGCTGAATAAAAGGAATACCGCAAAGGGAGCTTTCTCGTGAAGTAGGCGATAAATCCTTTACATAATTCAAAGACAACTCCCGTTCATTTCTGAATTTAAATATCTTATTAGGGACTTTCGCGTACTTAGTGGTACCTCTCTCGAGTGCCACATTTTCTAAAAAGGGTGAGGAAAAGAAGCGTGAGAATTTCGGAAGAGGTGACAGCTCGGGGTGAAAGGACTAAAAAATATTTTAATTGTAAAACAGTAATCTGGCACCGCATTGTCTCCAGAAGACTGAGGTTCATTTTCAGAAGTTAGCTTCAGCGGACGAAGAATTTGAAGTCGAAATCAGTTTGACGATCTTGGCGATAGACCAGGAAACTTGGCTTTCTATTATTTTACCATCCAATTTATGCCGTACCACCGCGTTTTTAGTTCACTGCAACTGAAAGATTCGCGATGAAAATACGGCCTGCACAAAGAAAGTCGATTCCAGTGAAAGATATTTCAGAACTTTTTCAAACTAGTCTTGATGAGTCGCTAATTTCTTTTTTATTACAATACGTTTATTCCAATGGAAATGAATTATTACTGTAGATCAAGTTTCGTTAATTTAAAATACTTCACAGTTGGTCACTTTAACGTAGGAAATTTGAATATGGAAATAAGGATGGTCACATGTCAAGGAAGTCAGAGAAATTTGTCTAAAAGTCAGGAAAATTTAAATATTGAATCTTGTGACCATCTTGGAAATGAATCTGCTTTGACATCTTGCTCTTTTGCAAGAAGAAAGTTCTTTTCAGTAATAGAATGTGTTTTCCTCTTTCTATCATATAATCTTATAAAATTGGATACATCCTATGTCTGACTCAAAATGACGTGTACTACTTGAAATTCTTAAACCGTTTATGGCTGACTTAAAATAACATGTACCACTTAATACGCGTTATGGATGACTTAAAAGTACTTATACTACTTAAATCCTGTTATTTTTTGAAGATAAAATATAAAATTCGTTAATTTTAATGACTTCTAAGAAGAGGTGGATTTATTTCTACTTGAAGAATTTATTTGCAAAGAAACGTGATCAAGTAAAAGTTGATTGAAGCCGAATAAACCGAGGGTTGAATCGACGAGCTGGGAATACCAGGTAGTTTTATGAGCTTTCTAGCTTTCTACGAAAGATTGAGCTTCTGTCTTGGCAGTGTATCTTTACGCTCGATTGGAAAGTCATGTTCGTCTATTAGATCCAAAGACGTTGCACTTTAAACTTGAAAGCAGAGTACTATCGGGGATGCAAAACAGTTTCTTACAAGCCGCCATAAATAAAGTTTTCGTGTACTAACAACTTAACTGCTTAACTAGTCAACTACTTTATAGAATTAAAGATCAAAGTTATTATAGGTCTTCTTGATCTCTTTGTTAACTCCGCTTTGAAGAGTCAATAACAAGGATACATGGAGTATAGCTAATTTATTTACAGTACATAATTTTAGTAAATTATAAAGTTCAAGTACTGTAGGCTTACTTAGATGACAATTTTCAACATGAATACCATTTTGGTTTTCTTCGTCTTTTTCAACGTGATATTGCACACTAATCTATGCTTTTGTGTCGTAATTGATATTCTGAATTTAGAAAAGGATGAACGAATTTACATATTTCTGTAATATCAAGGAATGGGGTTTTAATTATGAGAAAAATAATTCTAAAAAAGTAAGTTTTTTCAATTTTTTTATATTAAACATTTTTTAAAAATATGTAAGTATACCCGTAAATTGAATATATACATACGCGATATGCCATTTCTAAAATTTCGTAAATGTAACTCTTGTTTTATATTTTAAGTTCAAATACTGTAAAAGACTACTTTTGTATTAACCTATACTTTGAGCCCCAAATGCAGTAATACTGTTACCTTCGTTTCCGGGCACTATTACTACCTGAAGATACAAAGTCCTATTGGAGATTGTGAGATAGAGCTTACGATTGATCAAAATCCCCTTAACTCGATGACCTGGTCTCCCAATAGAAACGGATGATGTGGTAGATATGTTAGACTCTCGGAGGAATTTTTCTCCCTTGAGAAAAGCCAAAAGGAAACCGGAAACTTGAGTTTATTGTGCACGAGGAAGGAAAGCACGAGGGCCAAGGGATAGAGTCTAGAGAAAAGAATGGGTTTGGTTAGTCCGAGTTTCTATCGTCGGTGCAAAAATGCTCGAAAACCTCCGTCTAGGAGTCTGGATAATTTTAGAGTAGTCCTCGTTTCTTGCGGTTAGAGAGTTTCGCGCACATGAAAATAAGTGGTCGTACTTTCTAGCAACGTTCTGTCGTATGGCAACTTTTATGTACTATCGCATTTAAATAAGTGTCTCAAAAATGTCAATGTTTTCATATTTCCAAGTGTATATCTTATTATTTACGTATGTTGTGTATCTCGTACTCGTGTTATAAATTTTTATTTTGAAATCGTTCACAGCAAAACCAGTTTTAGTTCCCTACTTTACTGTATTGCATTCACTTGAAATAATTTTCCTTCAACAGGAAAAATACGTATTTGAGAGGTAGAAACATCACTTATTCTATTCTTAATCAAGATCAAAATAATTGTTTATATGTATTTACTTAAGTTTTTTATTTATCTTTTGTTTTTAAATATAAAGTAAACTCATGTAAATTGCGCGTATTTTGTTCCTCTCTGCGTTATTGTTATATAAGAGAAGTTTCTGCGTTGTGCGATCTTCAATGCCCCAGTCAATTGTCACCGCAATACTTTGGCCGAGAAATAAGCTGCGATAACTCGGTGCCAAGTTCCTGCGAACCTTTGTGGCTGCGATTTTCCTCCACTCCTTTTTTCCATTTTTCATTTTCTGTTTTTTTTCTTTTTCCCTTTTCTTTTCCCTTTTCTCTTCCCTCTTCTTTTATCCTTTTTCCTCTGCCCTACTCTATTCCACCCTATTTTTCATCGATCAAGACTCTTCTCTAAGGCCCTCTGCTGGGCTGTGCCATTGCGACGCGTATTTCGTATCGTTATTAAGTTTTATCTATTATTCCAACGCAGACAATTCATGGTTAAGTTTATACACTTCATGACAATCTCGTGAACTTTAATTTATATTTTGGAAATATCGCCTACTGAACTTTCTATTTTATGAAAGGAATATTTGTTACGTTAGAGTAACTGTAACGGAATTCAAGTAGTATAAACCATTTTCAGTCATCCATCTTCGGCACTAATGTAAGTAATTCGTGACATTTTACTAGTAATAAGGATGAAATAAATGAATGAACTCCTTATATTAAAATCTAAGTTATAATTAGTAAAGTGAAGCGTTTAAAAGCATTTACATTTAAACAAATTACTGAGAACAGTATAATTTTAATTGCAACTAAACCGCTTTTTTTTTTTTTTTAGTATTTTCTCCAACAGTGTCGGAATTAAAGAGGAAAACGTCAAATGTACAATTTATTTTACATTCACCAACACATTTCTCTCAGTTTAACCAACGCCAGTGAACTGGATAATTGTGGACCAAGTCCTTTCGATGGAACGTTTTGATTGTAATAGGGAGAGAATAAATATTTATTTTCGAGCTTATAAGAATATTATTTTGATTCGCAGTTTTATCGAAAAGTCATTTATAATTTAAATTCTCGATTGCAATCTCTTAAATCACTAATATGTAATTTTTTCAACAAAATTCAATAGTTCGAAATCATAATTTTTTTATTTCTCCATAATATTTTTAAGCTGTGAGTGTCTATCTTTATATTCTTCTCAGTTTTATCTTTTTTGAAGCTTTATTATTGAAGTGTAGGGGCGATAGTTTCAGTTTTACGTGATATTTCCGCGTCTTATGGCAACTATCGAGTCTGGAGGCATTGAATAATAAACGAAAAGTCATTGAACTCGTTGTGACCAATATTTTAGTAGTAGTAATAAAAAAAAACCTTCCGCCAATTATTTGCTATTTGAAAATAAAGCTTTCAATTTTGAAATCGAAATTGCGTTTCGACAAAATGTATCAGATTAATATAGAAATACTGCGATGCACTTTTTGTAATAATAATGTTGAAAATCGTCGTTGTCAGTTTACTTGGATATGAGTAACCCAATTGAACTACAGCACTGCTAATCAAAACGTTCCTCTTGTGTGATTTCAATTTTGTAAATGGAAGTTATTTCACTCTTTTTAATTATTTTATTAGGATTAAATAGTTTTCGATTCTTTTTAGCTTTTCTGATACATTCTAATAATCCCTTATTCTTTTTTGTTACAGAGCTCTGAAAATTGTAATTACGTAAGAATATTTAAAATGGTATTCGAATGGATTATTTATTAATATTTTATTTCTCTTATTACAGTTGTGCAAAATTTTTCAGAAGAATCACAATCTTCTTAGTTTTCTTACGTTCTGGAATCTTGTTTACTAGCAAAATTTGCACAACTCTCTATTTTTCTGTAGTGCCTTTGGGCAATAAAAGATATACACCTGGTGTCTTCCTTCTTCATTAACGGAAGACCACTTCAGCCTTGGTTAAGATTTATCCACCAGAAATACCTAAAATCCTGAAATCTGATTGATGGCTTTATCTTAAATAAATTTTACCAAAGGTAGACAAACTCTTTTCAAATCAAACAGAAGGCCTCGTTGATTTATTCCAAACTTTGACGAGGTTTAACTTAGAGAATACGAATTTTGTTTTCTATTCTTTTTATAAGTAATTTCGTTAATATTATATTATAGGCCTAGCGGGCCTATAATAACATCAATTAATAATGACAGGTGTACTTAGTAATTGACAGGGCAAATTATGAAGCGTCAGTTTGTTAATATTCAGTGCACATGTAGTTTCGAATTCGAGGTACAATAGATTGTTAACATAGGAGCGGGTTTCATATATACATATTATATATATACATACAAAAGAGTAAAATTTAATTTCCGTATGAGTTTAATTTTCAGAAATTACATTGTAATAGTGAGCGTGTGCATAGTTAAAATCAGCGAGCAAGATTCATCGAGTGCGGACAGTCGCGGACTGAAACAAAGTTCCATAAAATGACCCAGAAATGCATTATTATCCAATTATATCACAGCTGACATTGCAATTTCTCTCTTTCTCGTCCGACGCTCGGTTTGCCGTTTGCGATAATGAAACGACGATCATTTCCGTTCGACGTAACGATTGCGAATCATCGCCCGTAAATATTACGCACTACCGCACCCGGTAATTTAATACTCAATTTTCATGGCTTAGTTATTATAGATATATGTATATAAATATTTAATAATGGAATTTGGGAATTTATATTTATAGAAATGATAATAAAAATCTACAGAATCCTGGAAACTGAACAATGAGATGTTTAGTTTGAAAGAAAAATGTAGACAATGCTGTATTTAAGTCTTTTCCTCGTATTCAGTTTTCAAATATGTGAAAATTATCATATTTTTCAACCGAAAAATCTGACACCTACTTTTCTGGGTCATTGTTCCAAACTGAAAGGGTGTATTCAACAGTCGCTTTCAAATTCACTCAGGCGTGCAATACCTAGAGTAGACGAGCCATTTTATTGTAAAGATTTTATCTAGAAATGCGAAATACCCAGGCAATTATTTGAATAAAGTGTACTTAAGATAAGTTGATTCACGCGTTAAATGAATTTGCGCAGCTAGGAAATGGAAATAGAGAGGTTGATGGTAGATGGAAGCTAATATTGCAATAGACTATTCAGATAGTTGAGCCCAAATTGAACTAGTTAATGCAAGTTGAGGAAGTTGCAAAAGTGCTTTCAAAATGTTACTTTACAATCTCAATTTGAATATTAAGCTAAATTTATTTTTAAAATACGAACACCTGGCAGGAATGAAATTTGACACGAAAATGTATTTTTCATTTGAAACTGTCAGATCGAGATTTCGAAAGGTCTTGGTATCAGAGTAAAGAACAAAGAAGCTTGGAAGCGGTTTCCATTTGAGGAGGAATTTGGTGAGAAAAACGATTCCCGCGTGGTGTATACATTTCTTTAAAATGCAAAGCTCGAATGTACGCCGGACTCTGGGAATTCGTATACAATTTATTGCATAGAAGTGAGCTCCCGTTGTAAAAAACGACATAAAAGGGTTTATTCTTGCCAGCAGGAAAAGTAACCTTCTTTTCTCACTCGAGATGTCAGTAGACCTCTTTTGTTTGTGTAACTGGCTATGAGGTCCCGAGAGGAATGACCTTATATATATATATATATATATTTAATTCTTAAATATATGATTTTTATGCTGAATCCTATTTATGACCACAATTGTTAATTATAAGACATTAATCATTTAATTAAAGTAGTACTTTGTAACAGTTTAATTAATTTTAACTTATTTGAGATATTCTCGAATCATTTTCGTCAGATATAATTTACCCAGTGTGGTATCACGAACGAAAGATTAAGAACAATTTCGAGTTTCCGAGTTATCTATCTAGGTGACTGAAAATGGAATTAATTTGAGTGGCAGGGAGCGTTCAGAATTAATTTTATCGCGACCCTCAACTTCTATTTCCTGCATCTTCGATTTGATAATTCTTATACCTGCGGTAAGCTTGTGGAAATTATGAATCTCCTTTCCTTTAATGACCTTCTTCCACTGAGGTAGAGTTGAGCGCTAATTCGAAGATTGAATTGGGATCTTTGGCGTTCTAACTAAATATCATTTGTAATGGTGTGAAAAAAACTTTCACTGCAGGAAGTCTAGGGCTCTTAAAAAAGGGTTTATTTACATAGAATATAATTAGACAGAAAATGTGATCTGCTCTTACGAGAGTTATTTTAATTAAACTGATTGTGAGAGGAAGAAAATTAGGAGCTTAATAATCAGATTTTTACACGAATTACGATCTGAATTCACACACGACTTCCTTTAACCTCCACAAAGAGAATCCTTGTGAGATTTACCGGATGTGCGCCTGGGGAGAGTTGATTAATCGATCTTAGCTTGTGTCGTGTCGATGTCACGGGCTGGAGCTAAACTCTGTTTCTCACACTTCTTTTTGCTTTCTGCTTTTTCCAGGAGTGGAATGATTACAAGCTGAAGTGGAATCCGGACGACTATGGTGGAGTTGACACCCTTCACGTACCATCGGAACATATATGGCTGCCAGATATCGTTTTATATAACAAGTAAGAGCACACCCTTCAATACTTTCTTATAAACAAGATTTAAAATTTGATGGATTTGTGAAAATACTTGACTTTTCATTTCTTTGCGAAAAATGAAATACGTACGGTTTAGTGTCCTTTTGAAGTTTTCAAAATTGAATATAATTTTTATGAAGGTTTAATTTCTTTCTTTTGTTATGTTAGTTACTGTTTTTTTAATATTAAAAACCTGTTTGTCTGAAGAGATTCTTCTAAAGAATATCTTGTGGTAATTTTAGAACATATTTGTATACATTTTTCATATTGCAGATAATTTATTCATTCGTTTCTTACCTCGGTTGGGATTTTAAAAATACGAAATTTTTGTATAATGTCATACAATCTCAATCTCCTTCTATATTTAGATAAATTCTCTTACTTTACAAAACAAACTATCGTTACGAACTGTCTTTTTCTTTTGTTGTATTACTTTGAAATACTTTTTCTAAGTTATTTTTTGTTTCCTAAGCTAAATGAAACTTCAAGGCAAGATTCAAGATCTTTTTTAATGGAAAAATACCGCATTCAGATGGAAAAATTACCCAAAAATTGTCATCCTCCTATAATTTGAAATTCACCCATTTTCCACTTCATATACTACGGATTCTGAAACACTTAGATCGACTTTGACCTACAAATTTTCGGCATTATAATTTAAATATCGAGGACATATTTTATGAAGTTTTAAATGAATTTGAAAAGAATTCAGAAGGGTTTTAATCTTTTCAAATTCATTTTATATCCTTAAAATTATACACTCACTTTTAGACTTACAGTTTATAGATAGAAACAGTTTGTATGACAGGATTGTTTTTGAGACTAAAATCAAGTTATTCAGGATTAAGATATTTTATCATAAGACTTTCAGAAATTATCATAAGCATAAATTATTGACAAAGACGCGTGTATGGCAAAATTCTACATTTTTACTTTAATCTCTTAACTAACTGTAAAGAACCCTAAATATCTCCAACAGAAAGTTCCAGCAGAGTTTGAAGGAAAACGTACCAGGAGGAACTTCTTTTCTTCAATTACGTCTTCAATTAGGTCCTTCCACCCTCGATTTTCTCATGAGAAGTTTTTGTGAAGTATCACGTGTCTGGGAATTAGACGTTTTTTGAGCTCCTTTCTGTGAAAGGGAGAAAAGAAGTACCTTAAAGCTGCGTTCGGTAGCTTCGTTGGGCGCCAATGGCTTATACCTGACCCACCCCAGATCTCATCAGTACCCCCCGCCCACCACTATCATGCCTTTGACCTACCCTGAAGGCGACCTTTCTCAAAGCTTCGGTGTTAGTATCAAGCAAACTAAACTTAACCTGGTCTACTAAGCCTCACTCGAGTGTACAGCATTCAATTCCCAATTCTCATTCTGTCAAAGCTATGTTTCTCGTTACCTAGAATCGGTGTGCTCTCATCCTCTTTTTATTTCTACTCTTCTCTCTTTACCTTTCTTCTTCACTCAACTCAGAAGCCTAGGGTTACGTTTGTATTCGCTGCTTTATACAGTATGTAAAACTCCCAAGAGCTGGTAACTGACACTTGCGAACGTCTCAGTTAAGGCTCATCGCTCGCGTTTTTTTATGCTGTTCTTTCGTTTTTTTGTTCTTGACGCCTTCTTCAGGAAAAAGTGCAAGGAGTTAAAGTGCATGCATGTACCTCTCGTATAGACCTTCACTACCAACGGCCTAGATGAGATGTTTTTAAGACAATCGAATTCTGGAAAAGCGAACTAAAGTGCAGCAGACTTCCAAACAGAGTACAGAGTATAGGTGGCACTCGAGATAAGCGGATAGCATCACATGAAAGAGAGCACTTACTACTGTAATTATTCTGGAAGTAAAAGATCGACAATTGTAGACATGTCTCTAGAGGTGAATCTACTGATTGTCAACTACATCAAAATCACTTACTATTTGAACTTTTAATGCATTCACGAAACAATTAAAAAAATGTTCATTAAAACAAAAGAATCAGAAAATGGACGAGAAAATAACATCAGATGATAACATTTATTGAACACAGTAAGCGTAGAGTCTAAAGTTCGCATATTACACGAGACGAAAATTGGAATTAAAACAGACATTTTTAAGAATCCCTACCTCAAGAGAATTACTAGTTTTTACTGTGAAGCCTTAAACTTTGACCCAGTTAGCTATAATAAAGTTGTGTTGATGCTAGGTCAGAAAATCTTGCCATTACCCAACTATCTACATAATTTAACGATCTACACTAAAGTGAAACATTTTGTCCCATGCAAATAATTCTACTTCTCACCTCAAATACCTACCCAAATCTACTAAATTCTGATATAGCTGTCCGAGCAATATATAGTATCGTATTAGGAATTTAGAGCAGAACTTCAGGAATGCTCGTAATACTATACACTTTATGATCGGTAGTTAATGACAGGAATGAAAATAGAGTGAAGAAATATGTATGGGCCTAATTTAATCTCAGGTAAATTGCATTAAATTGCGGCACTGAAGGTTGAACGATATTGCACCAGGTACTAAAAAAAGAACCTAAATTTCATACTTGTGGCAAATTATTCCAATAGATCATATTAATTTTATCATAAACCTGTAGATAAAAATATCTTGAGATCACCTGACCTTTTTCTCATCATTATTCTCTCTTGGGTACCAGTTTGTGTTCTTTTATGGATCTTCAATATAAGAAGGATAGCGCATTGAAGGTTGAAAATTGAGGGACTAGAGGATGATAAAAAGGGAATAAGAATAAGGAAACTGGCTCGCCATCATCATCAAGCTTGCGTACCTGCATTGATATTTTAAATAAAATTTCTCATATCCCTAATAAAAAGCGTTTTAGGGCAGCTACGCAGAGTTTCTCAATTCCTGATACCGCTACGATGAAATTATTTTATATTTTATAAAGATATTATGGCAATAATGAAGGTTTAGAAAGTATTGGCGGATCAAAACTTTCTCAGCTCATTACTCGTCTCTACTTTGAATTAGCCAAAATATGTATATAAGGCTACTAATTCAATTAGTCAAACTCTTAGTAATTCTACAGATTGAGAAAATATACAGTGGAAGAAAAATAACAAGAATGGGGAAAGAATGGTAAATGAAACATCGTTCCTTGGACGAATCCGTTTATTCAACTCAAATATCGCCGCTCGAACAGAGAGACGCTTGCAAAATGCAAAGTTAAAATATGCTGGGAACGTACGTGCAAGGGAATCTCGTTACTCCATTATCACCGGATTACTGCATCTGCAGCTCATTCCAGACCACGGTAATCCATTCTAGCCAGCCATCTGGCTTAGCTAGAAAGCATGTAGGTGCTCTTGTCCCACGAGGTAACAAAGTAACGTCCTCAAAGTAACCAAGCACTGCCGCGCAAACGACAATTCGAAACATGAACCTATGTGCACCACTGTAAAGAGGAAAGTTCTTCATTATTCCACAAATTCGAGCAGTAAGTTTAGATTATTATCAAGGAGAGAAAGTCTCTTTTTTCAGTTCTTACTAGGATCCCTAGTAATTCCTTAAAATCATTTTAAATCATCCTAATGCAAAATAAGAATAATTTTTCTATTTTCAACAACTGATTGCGCTGGAAAA
Organism: Synergus coniferae; assembly: GCA_032164275.1. NCBI lineage: Eukaryota > Metazoa > Arthropoda > Insecta > Hymenoptera > Cynipidae > Synergus > Synergus coniferae. Next base: position 11,551,912 of record JAUEJJ010000013.1, on the reverse strand, counting down.
GATGTTTTTTTTTAATGAATTACCGCAATAAATGCCAATTTTTGAGGAAAACGGTAAAATCGAAAAAATAGTGCGTTATTGGGGAGTTTCAGTGACATGAATTGGTGCATGCCCAGGGAAACTGAGTTTTACTCTCTCACTCTTTCGTTGTGCTCCTAGTACTCAAGTACTTTGGATACCAGCACTACGTATAGTCGGACACTCGTCTTGTGGAGTATGGCAGCCTAGGTATTATAACGGGCCAGCGAGGTGCCATGTGACCTAAAATATGCCAAGTACATGGCCCTGTTATACCCAAGTGCTCACACCGTCCCGGTACACGCCCGCGCATAAACATACACGACTTGTGTGTATTATTCTACACTTTTCTTACTACCTTCGAGGCGTACGTTGTCCCCTGTCTCCCTTATCTTTTATGTTTATTCTCTTTTACCTTGCATATCTTTATCATTTTTTTTTAATTCTATAGAAGTTTCTCCTAGGACTATTTTTTTTAGTGATTAGAATATTCAAAGGAGAAATAAAAATTCAGATCCTGAGGTGTGAAAACACCACTGTTTCTTTAGTTGCATTAAAATAAAATTGCATGAAAGCAAATATGACTCGTGAAACTGAAGGAACATATTTTCTCCATCGTCTTAAGTTTTAAATGCGAATTGTAGACGCAACAGACAGTGAGTCCGTTTTCCGGCGAGAATCTGAGAAAACGCATGTAAGATTCATTGAAAGTTTACTCGACTGCTGGTGCAGAGTGTCAAGTTTCTAGTTCATTACAATGAAAAATGTGAGACTCTACGAAATAAACACCTCGCGCATGGTCCTCTGCATTTCTTGATTCAGCGATTAAAGTTTGTAATGCTGTTAGTGGCGTTGAGAGGATGAAGTAAGTTTCTGAATGATCCATCTAGCAATCCAGAACTGCTTCGTAAAAGTAATTACAATTCTAATGAAACTTTAAATAGATTCATTTGTTCCGTGAACAGAAAATTAAATCGTCCGTTTCCTAGTAAAAACAAATTAGGCACAATTCAGACTTGGGAAATTTTCATTTCAATCTTTCAAGAAATAAGTTCTTTGATTACATTTGATGTAAGAAAAATGCCAATAAAATTACTGGTTTTGTTGACTTAGAACCAGGATAAGGTATTGCTGAACAAATCATAAAAGATTCATACCCTGAATCAAGATTTGAAGAGAGAACTTGTTTTATCAAATTTGCCTAATAGTAAATATTGGATGCAAACAGACATAGTGACAGTACTTTTTTAATAAAAGTCTTTTATCGATCAAACGTATCTTCCAACAAAGAAAAAGTTTACAAGAGGTATCCTCTTGAGGGATCGAGACTCTCTAGCTAAAAGTATCAAGTTAAGACCTTGAAATGAACAGTCAATCACCCCAAGTAGTATAAATCATATTTCCTTCATCACTAATCCGATAATCTTGCAATCAGATTTCAAATGCTTTGATAATTAATCTCTTATTAAAAAAATTTTTTTAATTGTATTTTTACCAGTGGAAATTATATTTATAATGATATAGACTGCATAAGCGGCTTATCATAGAAAATAAAAGTAAAGTGTTTGCAGCTATTTAAAAGTCATTGACTGAAATTAATCTCTTTGTGCTTCAGTTGCTGTATATTATTAGATGGCGTCCCGGCATAATTAATTATTTATAGCGAGTAGATTTGGGTGAATCTCATTTGACATCCAATCGATTGAACCGCCCAGGGTTTGCCCTCAGTACACGCGAAAACACATGGTTCCGTTGCGTAATGACCGGAAATAATTGTCACTGTAAATTGTAGGTAAATACATGGTGTTCTTTCAAGTAAGAGAAAGAGAATTTCAATGTAAAGACAAAATGAACGAGATTTAAAGATAATCTGTTGATTTTAGAAAACCATTCTTGTCATGTTGTCCAAATAATTATTTAATGTCATTTTTTCATGCATTTTTTTTTAAATTGTATGTATACTACAAAGTTTTAACAGCCCTCTTACTCACTGATTTAAATGTAAAAATAAGAAAGATATTCTTTTTTTATAGTGCCTAATAAAGGAAACGTTCCGTTTACATTTCCGTAATATATTTAAGAGGTATCGTTTCCTTTTAAAAAAATGCTTACGAGTTGTGCAAGGGAAATAAAACTTGTACTCTAATGCACGCCTTTATTTATCGAAGGTAGTGGAATTCCATTTGCCCGTTGAACGTGTTTCTTTTACAGTTTTCCCATAAGATGAAACATAAATTCGTTGTAATCCATTCTTATTCGAAATGTTATGAAATTTTTTATTGTTTTCGTTTTCATAAACATATCAAACGTAGTTTTACTTTGTTACAACGGTACAGTTTTTAAATTAAATTACGTAATTGTAAATCATTTGTTAAATTGAGCTTCCCATTTTATATAGGAAACAGCTTATGATCCTTAAAAAAAAGTAATGAAAGCTTTAAATGCTTTTCAAACATGGGTGTACTAACTATTTTTATTACTGGATCAATGATCTATTTTTCCTCTGTGAATAGAGTATAAAATTTGCGGAGCACATCCGCACTCCATTATATGTATAAAAAATTATGCATTGAGCACGAAAGAGTTAAATTTATCGTTGTTCTGAGTAAAAGCATAATTTGCCACGATCTCTTCATTCATATGCCCTCCGTTGAACACGATAACAGTAACATATTGCTCGTGAGAATTACGTGAAATGTCCAGTTCAGTGTAGATTACGCTTCATTCGTGAGTCACATACAAAAGCGATTTCCACAAGTACATTCCTGATCTAGAAAGCCCTTTCACGAACGATATTGCGTCTCCTCGTCTCCTGTTGTAAGAGAGTGGAAAGCTTTCCATCAACATTGGGATAACTTGATGCCTACGTGCCACCATAGTTGCAGCCTCTGTACTCCACATATAATGTCACCGAGTCACTATTGAAGTGACCTGGAGCTGAGGCTGAGGCTGACTACGCATACGAGGTGAAATACGTGCTCTAATCAACACAGATCTGACACTAAATGGACGCACGGAGAGTAGCATCAATGTAGGATGGGAGGGCAGTAGTAATTCAAGGTGGATGTAATACGTGTTTCCAGAGAGTCGAATCTAACATGAACCCATATTACCTTCTCTTGTCTCTTCTTTTTTCCTTGCTCTCGACAATAATGTGATTTATTTCTTCATCCGTTCAGTTCATACACTGTACATTCTTCCTTATATAAATGGAGCTTCTCTGTATTTCACTTTCTCCATCTTTGGAGACGAAGGGACTTTCCAAACTACCAAATTTTGTAATATATTTTTATATAAATTTGTTTTCCAAAGCCAAATACCTTTAACCTTATTGTTTATATACCCTTCAAGGATGAGAAAGTCCAAAGTATCCTTTTATCTATACCTCACTGTAAATTTTACCCCGACTATCTTATGGGTGCAAGAAACTTACAATGGAGAGGACAAGGACTATCATATTTTATGCTATATATAGCAGCTACTCGAATGGGTGTGACAGTGAATAGGGTCGCTTATAAACACTATGACAAACTTTTGAGATGAACACTCATTCCTATATTAAAATATTTGCCTGGGTTTTGCTAATATTTTCAGTTATTCAGTTATTATATGTATTATTCTCCACTTTCTATGCTAAATGAAATACTAAGTCTAAAGTAAGTTCTACTAAAGTGAATTAGTGAGAACAACTTATTAATATGTTTAGTAGTTTTACTTATTGTTAGTATGTAATTGAATTATTGTTCGAGCAACTTATGAAAACTTCATAAGTGTCATCTCTGTGGAGAATGATATCAAACATTTTACTTGCTGGCCATTAAACAAAGCGCTTACATAAACATGTAAACTCTATTCGCAAGTAGTCGCTGGCCTGCTTTTAGTGTCCATAAAAACTTAAGTTCTTTAGACAAGTACTTGTTTATTCGTGAGCAGGCGTCGGACTCACACTTATAGATTATGTGGACACTGCGTACGTACATACTTATCTTTATTTAAGAGACATCTGAAGCTTTTATTTAGGAAATACTGGAAAACTTATTTTAATCACCAACACGGAGAAATAGTTAAAAAATTGAATATCTACGATATTCATCCTTATTATCTCGTTTCTTAAACTTAGTATCTAGATATTTAGATTGAATATCTTAGATAGTTGCTCACCTATTTGAGTATCTAAGATATTGAGGCTGAATATCTAGATACTTAGAGTGAATATCTTAGATGGTTGTCGCAGAGTTCACTATCAAAGATATATTAAGGCCTTTTTTCCGTAAAAGGATCACCTTCCCCGCTTATTTTTTATTGAAAAAGTGTATAAATGGAAAGTGTTTCAGCCTCTAATAAAAAATTCCCGTTTTGGTAGTAGGTTACTTGTGCAGTGTACAATATTAATTAATGTGTGTACCAAACTTTTGACCTAAAAACCTAGAAAACAATTTGAAATTACTCAGTGCTGAATATAAAATATGCAGATCTAATAAATCATCCTCCATTTGCAAATTCTAGTGTATGGTATAATGAATCTCATAATTGTTTTAGATCAACGGCCGATTTACGATCTTCCTACAAAAAATGTTGGTGACTTAAATTTGCAAGCCATTGATATCGTCTCAACGATACATGCAGTTAAGTCGTTAAACGATCAGGAAAATATAAAAAAAGGTAGTTTCTAAAGAGGTGGGCGGATTCTATTCCCGTGTCACTGTCCCTTTTTCAAGGTATCTCTTTTTATAGGGACTTCTTTGTATTCGATCCCTTGTCCTCAATTCGTCAGATGCATTCGTGCGCGACTCTTGGACTCTTTCAAAGACAAAAAATTTCCTTCCGCGTGGAAAATACGCTTGATTTTTGTTGACTTCGTATTTTTTAAAATAAACACAAGGAAGACCTATTCAAATATTGTGACCCTAAACTTCTGCTTCTATTTCAGGAATTTAAAAATTACTTGTAAATTGAATTCCACTATCCAGTATAGAATAAATTAGAATGATAGAAATTTAAAAATTAAATTCATTTATAAACTGGGTATATGTATATGGTATACTACTGCAACCATACAAAGTTTTTATAAACTTTTTATAATTAGTTGATCCACTTGAAATCCTTCATAATGAATTCAATTGCGTGGAGAATGAAAACTTTATTGAAAAATCTCTAAAAAAAAAAAAAACTTTTATCTGCCCCTTCATTTAATGGATAATCAAATAATTTTTTTATTCTTACTTCCTTTGCATAAAAATTGAAGTGCTACCTTTCATTAAAATTGGAATAAAACCTTTAAAAACAGAAATAAATGAATGCCAAGGGATTTTGAAATATATTTAAAAGGAAGTTAACGAAGCATAAAGTTATAGTTTTGGCACATTATTTTTCTCTTAGTTTTGCATATTTTTATCAAAGATCATCTCTCATTTTCCTTGTTTCAATAATTAATTCTTGGTTTGTAGAACGTGATCCAGATTGCTTACAGTGTTCTGCAGAAGATTCAGAATTATGGAATTTAAAATTTACTATTTTATCATAATAAATCCATAAATTTTAAGAATGTTGGAAATGTTTCCATCCCCTTGAAAAATAAAAATTGCGAGAGAACTCGAGAGTTTGGCGCAGTTCTTTCGAGTTAAATGTAGGTCTATATATCTAAACCGTTAGATTTACCCTGGCATGGTGTGACTCGGGGTGGAGTCTGAGTGCAGCTAAGGATAAAAGAGGGTGGTAAAGGGATCGATAGGGTGCGCTGTGCGATACGATTCTTTGAATTCTGCTTTTATTTTTTTACTTCTTTTTTTCTTCTTTCTCTTTGCTCTCGAAGAAGATTGGACTCGATTAAAATTTGCCATAAATCAACGTGTTCCTCTCAAAGTTTTCTAGATTCATGCACTGAAAACTGCCTTCGGAAAATGTTAAAGAAAAATTCCAACTTTCTGCGCTCTAATCGACTGATTATAGAGAATAATCTTTCATTTCTAATCTCGTTTAAAAAAGAACTTTTATTCAGAGATCGTTGTTCTTTTACTGATTTTATGCTGGGAAAAAGAGATAAAACCTCATATTTGTATTTAAAACTTTTTTTAAAGCCTGATTTGCGAATTTGATCCTTTTCGTACTCTTTTCTTTTAAATTTTACTATAATCTTTTATATTCTACCTTCAAAAAACTGCTTTGCTGCTCAATTTTATCAGTTAAACTTTTCAATTCAGTTCAGCTCCCAGCAATGAATCTCGATGTGAGTTTTTCATACGAAAATTTAATTGATTACTTTATTCGCGTCAGCTGTTAGTCCATTTCCCGTTTTTAAACTCCTAAAACTTCCAATGAAATCTCTTGAAATCCTTTCGAGTTCCTGGACAAATTAATTTCTTATTGCTTTAGGTATCAATCTGCATTAGTTAAATCGTACTAATTAATAGTAATTTCTTACTAATTAATATAGTGCGACATAGTAGTTAAATATAAGACTACTAATTCAATTAGTCAAATTCTTATTAATCCTGATTGAGAGAATATCATAATGCTGAAGGTAAACTTCGAATAATTGTTTAGCTTAAAATGTTTTTCTCAATATGAGGTAATAAAAGTTAATGACTGCATGGCAATGTATAGAAAACTGTGTGAAGTTTCAGTTACAAGAAAGTTTCAGTTTCTGCGGAGACATCCAGTGAGTAACTAAATTCAGAATAGTCGAGTACTTCAGTGCCTTTAATATTCCAAGTGAGTTCGCTAAAGGTGAAGAAACTCCTGAGCCTCTGTTGCATTAGAATGAGTTCTTGCAGCAGCGAATTCAGCAACTACCTACTGCAACTGCGGAATCAGCTAATAATAATAGTGACACGAGAGTGAACGAACGGAAAAGAAAATAATGCAACAAGTGTAGCAATGTCTGCGCCAGCATTGGTGGTTGTAGCGTGTAGCAAGTAGCACCTGCAGTTGCAAGCATCAGCCTTGCCGGAATCGTGATATGTACGAGTATAGCAGAACTCAAGCCACCTTATCCTTAAAAGTAGATTTCGTTCCGAATTTATGCCATTATTACTGCTGAATCAAGGTCTAAAGTCGGATTCACCGTATTTGCTCCTGCCGTATTTTCCACTCTTTTTTTTTTTTTTTTTTCTTTTTTTACTTTTCTACTGGTATTTCCTGCTTTTTAATTATCGTTTCTTTCCTAAGTAAATTACTTTTTCATCTTGATACTATACAGGAGGTATTGAATCCACTTTTTAGATTCTTTTATTCTTTTTAATACTTATTAGAAAATGTGAGGTAAAGTTTTGAACTTCCTGGAAAAAGGAAATTAGTGGAGCTGATTTTTACTTTTTATGAATCAAAAATTAATTTTTTTGCTAGAAAGAACTGTAGGAAAATACAATTTTATTTTGGGATTACATCTATAATATTTTGAAGTGTTTTTTAACTCCTAAGAAGTTTCACAAAGTTTGGAAAGTTTTCATCAAATTTTGAAATATCGTGTGAGTTTTATTTCAGAACTGTCGCTGAATTTCAAGAAAGTATCAAGAGTTTTATATTGTTCAGAACGACTTATGTATAAGCTTCTGAGGGATTTCATCTAGTTCGGAAAATTTCTGGGGAGTGCTGAAAGTTTTTATCGCAAGATTTATTTTAAGTTAGGTCTACATTTGAATTGTGAAAGAAGAGAGTGCTCAGAATCTTTTAAAATACACTAGTAGTAAAAGGACACATTTCTTAAATAAAAAATAGAATTTTATATTAAATTCTACGAAGGCCGATCATGAAACATTCGAAAGTGAGATTGAATACATAAATAATCAGGGCCGTCTTTAACTTCTTGTAGGCCCTGGGCACATTAGGATAATGGGTATGATTTTGACAAAAAAATAAAAACCAACAAAAAAGCAAAAGCAAAAAAAAGAACAAAACAAAACAAAGGTGGGAGGAACTTGGTGGCCCCTATCAATCGCGGGGCTCTGGGCACTTGCCCAGAGTGCCCAGTGGAAAAGGGGAGCCTGTAAATAATTTACGAATTTAACAGTAGAATCACATACCCAATTGGAGCGTTGATATGTATACTCAAAGTGTTAGATATGCCGCTAGCCATGGCTCTAGAGTTTCACTTCTTTGTTTAACCGTTTCAAAAATTGAAAAGCAACCTACTTATTCCGAATAATTGAATACATCACGAGAAATAGAATATTCAGATGCGTTGCTTTTTGCCGAGACGATTGATTGAATCTATATCTTTCCTTTGAATAAATAAATGCATGACGAAAACGTAGAAATTCTGTTGAACGTGCAGTCGTCTCTCCATATATTGGATTCTGTCATGAACACAGAGTCAAGAGTGAAGCGGATCGATACCGTGTGGGAACATTCATAATAGACAAGTTAAGGGAAGAAAGTAGCGGGGGATATAATAGCAAACTTTAAGTGGTTCACGTAAAGTTGTGTATTTTCTTTCACAGTCTTCAAACTTCTCTCCTTTAACCAAAATCGTTGTCATCTTTTTCTTTTCCTCTCTTTTCTAGCGCGGATGGAAACTATGAGGTGACCATAATGACTAAGGCTATCTTACATCATACTGGCAAAGTGGTATGGAAGCCTCCGGCGATCTACAAGTCATTTTGTGAGATCGACGTCGAGTACTTCCCCTTCGATGAGCAGACCTGCTTTATGAAATTTGGCTCGTGGACTTACGATGGGTACACGGTAAGTGGATAGTTTCAACTTTGTACTACAGCCTCAATTTCGATCGACTTTCACAAAGTTTCCTCCCAAACTATTCTGATTTCCTTCTCTCAATTTAACCTCATCGCTCTTTTTACATCAGTAGAATATCATGCGCATGCTACAGCGCGTGCCTTTGTCAATAATTTATGCTTGTGATAATTTTTCAAAATCTTATGAAGCATAATGGTTGATTCTTTTTTGTTTATTGTTGAGTTTCTTGTTTTTTGCTCTTATTCTTTTGATGCGTTATCAATTTTTAAGTCCTTGTTCAATTTTTGAATGGGATTCTATTAACAAATAATATTGTGTGTTCTCTGTCATTCCATGAAAATTTTTCACGTTTGTGAGAGAAACAGAATGGGAAAATTTAAGTCAAAAAGTACAAGAATTAATTATTTCCTTTTTAAAAAGGAATACAAGATGGATACAAGTGAGGACGTTTAATTTTTCAACTGTCTGAATCCATATCAAACCTTAGATGATTTCTTTTCTTGCCCTCTTTTTTTTTCATTTTGCCGCTTTTTATTTCGATGGGTAGGAATAAAAATAAGAAAAAAGACAATCAAATCCAAAGGTTAAAGAGATAAAAGTTCGAGGGTCGAAAATAATCAAATTTAGTGATTGTGTAGAGTTTCTTACTGTTTCCTATTGTGTTTTTTGCCTCTAATGGGTTTTTTTCGATTTTAGCTAGCCTAACTTGGAAAATAAATTTTTCCAGAGTCGTACCTACCATTTCTGTCAGGCACACACATGTATGAATGCCATGCATGCAATATGCATCTATCCACATGTCTAGAATACAACCCTGATATATGTACCTCGACATATTGTATTTTATTCTTCAATTCCATTTCCATGATTGACAATTTCCTCAGCTTCAATTTTGTGAAATAATTGTATTTTTAGAGTTTTTACGTTACTTAAGCATTGAATAATTTGTACAAATTTGATATAACTGTATCATTTTTCATTATTCTTCACTCTATGAAAAATGGGAAAGTATTTAAGTATTAAAATTAATGATCATGTTAGGAAAAAAACTCATTCAGAGTTCATGGCAGGAACTATTTATTGATTTTTGGACGAAACGGGCACCATAAATTCTGAACTCTCCAATGTGACACACCCCAAAATCTCCAGGAAACAGTGAACATTTCGCAGATGATAACGCAATGATGTGAACCCTTATTTTATAGCGTGTCACCTATAATTTCTTTTCCAAAGAGGATAAACTGTATACGCTACGATAATCTTTTTCAATTTTTGTTCCATTACATGATATAAAAATTTGAAATCTACACAAAATAGCTTTTCCTCTTGTGGATTTATCTTCTCGAAAACCCTGCTAGGTTTACAAATATTTGCATACTTTTCACACATCTGTTTCTAAAGTAAATGTCTAGAATATTAAACCTCTCGCTTTCGAAATATATTACACGAACTTGAGCCTCACTTTCTCAATAATCTGAATTAATAAGAATTTGACTTACTGAATATATTATACAGCTTTTAAAGTTTATTTAATATATTTCAGAAGATTTTAGAAGGTTTCCAAGGATTTTAAAGTTCTTCATTGAATTTTAAGGAATTTCATTAAAATTCCTTAAAACGAAAGGATTTGCTTTTGATGCGATCGGCTACAGTAAATATGTAGTTCAATTCAACTATATAGATGCAAGCACTATTCTATTGAATTACCTTTGTACAATAGTTGAAGCAAACTCTCTAGTATTTGTAAGCCTTTCATTTGCAAATTGCCTATTCCATTTCGTTAAAAGCCCTTCTATTGGCTAAATGAAGTCTATAGATTTTTATGAAAGGCATAAAAATGATATTTGGTTCGATTCAATCAATGCCGAAGATAAATGAGTGACTTTTTCTTTCTCTAGTCGTGTAATTTTTATATAAAATTTTAATTAACGAATATGCATAATGTGTATTATGTAGAAGTTCAAGCATAAATTCGTTTCTGGTAATATTTTGATTTTCTTTTCCGAACGACACTGTATATCAAAAGCAGAAGTTTTGGCTGAAATACTTGAAGCGATTTTGATCGAAGAAAACATTTCCTGGTTGGAACCGTAGATTTCTTGGCTATTCCTGAGGAAAAGTTGGAGGAAGGTTTACTGGGTTGTATCTGGAATTATATCCTCAATCCCAATTCCGATACAAAAGTCAGTCCCTGGGTCCCCATTAGGGATATCCAATATCTTTTTTTAAAAAACAATCGCGACCAGTGACCGGAGATCGATATCAGTCTCGTTGAGAAACGAAGAGCTAGTCTCTGGGTTCATTCAGGTTCTTCGAGGTTTCGAGAGACTCTCTTCGCTAAAGAACCACAAATAATATCGCTGGATATAATATATTCATTGCCCCGGGACAGCAATAGCGAATCGCGAAAATTTTCTGCTCCTTTCAAGCGATAGGGATTATCTCTTAAGCTGAAAGGCTCGAATGTTCCGTTGGAGGGGGCAGAAGGAGACGCTTTCGACTTTGTATCAAGAGGGTGGAGGGGTGGATTCTGCGGTGGCACTCTCAAAATGGATACCAAACCAACCACGTACAGCCGCGGTGCTCCCAAACCAACCGCCCACGAGAATACCAAACTACGTTGAAGATTATCTCCAACCGTTTAACAGAGCCATTCTGTAAAACGCAGCTTTTCAAGCACACGCTTCTAGATATTGCTTCGAACGAACTCCAATTGTTTTTAAAATGGCCATGCGGCTATCGAGGAATGAGTTGTGACGCAATATAACCCACTGTTCATTTTGAGTTTTCAAATTAAATTGCTTCCTGCACTAAAATAATAAATATATGAGATCTTTTTAGCATTTATAGATTATAAGCAGAAATTTACTCGGCGTTTTTCGGGATTTTAAGAGATTTCATGTGACTTTAAGGAATTTCAAGAGATATCAAGAGAATTCAACATTATTGCAGGAATATCAGGTTATCATCATAATGATAACCTTTGTGGAGAGTTTCGTCTGGTACTGTACTGAATTTTATCTCTACAGCACCATTCAACGTTTCCAAATTTTTATTACAATTTCAAAAAAAAGTTCAAAGCGAGTTGTCAACTGCTTTGTAGATTTTGATACCTGCAGCGTATTTCAATAACAGTTCTCAATTTACTGATGTACTTCAAAACGTCGATTTTTATGCAAACTAAACTTTAACGTAACTTTACTCAATACCGCAGGCTTTTTTCAATCAGAAACCTTTGAAAATCATTTGAGGTATTTACATGAATAATTTTTTATTGATGAAAGTTAATCAAAACAGAAATGTGGAACATAAGATTGAAATATATCGAAACAATTTTTTTCTACTTTCATGCGTTTCTGCTAACGAAGGGAATTGTTTTAAAATGCCATAAAAGTTATAAAATGCCCTAATTGATTATTGAAATGGAGTAAAATAAGTCAGCGTTATAAACTCTCTTATACTTAGTATAATTTGCACTAATTAATGGAAAAGAAAATAACTAAATATTTTAGAGGTAAACCGAGCATCAAAATTTAAGATTTTCCACAGATATTCAATATTCTAAAGAAGCTTATTTTGCGAGGAAAAATTATCTTCATTAATTAAGGAAGACGTTTTTCACGAGTCTTATTAGTCTTATTAATTTTATTCTAGAATAAAATAGTTTCTTTATACATTTCGGCGGATTCAGTGGATTTCACTGATTCTGATTGAAATTTCCAATAGGATGAATAAATTGTCCTGTAAATAAACAAATAGCTATTCGAAAGCAGATAATTATTAATAGTAAAAATTCAAATTTATTTTCAGGTCGATCTGAGGCACCTTTTGCAAACAGAAGACTCGAACCACATAGACGTAGGAATCGACTTGACGGATTACTACATCTCCGTCGAGTGGGACATTTTACGAGTGCCTGCTGTACGCAACGAGAAGTTTTACGTATGCTGCGAGGAGCCGTACCCGGATGTCATGTTTCGCATTACACTGCGCCGGAAGACCCTTTTCTACACAGTGAATCTGATAATACCCTGTGTGGGCATATCGTTCCTTTCGGTGTTAGTGTTTTATTTACCGAGTGACAGTGGTGAAAAAGTCTCCCTTTCCATTTCTATACTCCTCTCACTTACCGTGTTCTTCCTCCTTCTTGTGGAGATCATACCATCCACTTCGTTGACAGTTCCACTTCTAGGTAAATACCTCCTTTTCACAATGGTCTTGGTGACGTTATCAGTGGTTGTGACGATAGCAGTGCTCAATGTGAATTTTCGCTCGCCAGTGACACACAAAATGTCCAAGTGGGTGCGCGTTGTTTTCATTGATGTGATGCCAAAATTTCTGCTTATCGAAAGGCCGAAAAAGCCAAACGGTGATGACAGCGACGAGGAGGTGGATGTCGATGGAAAACCGCCCGAGGTCATCCTCACCGATGTGTTCCATGTACAAGAGACTGATAAATATGATACTTACTGCGGAAAGAGGTACAGCGAGGAGTATGAAGTGCCGGGATTGCCTCCTTCCGTTGCGATCAGCAACATCGGACCTTATGACGAACCCCTGCCGGCTTTACCATTGCCTGGTGCCGATGACGATTTATTCGGTCCATCCAGTCCTGGTTATGTTCACGAGGACGTCAGTCCTACGTTCGAAAAGCCACTGCTCAGGGAGATCGAAAAGACGGTCGACGATGCCAGGTTCATTGCTCAACACTCGAAGAATAAGGACAAATTCGATAGCGTGAGTCAATCAATTTTTCGCTTAGTAGTTTTCTAGTTTCATTTTTCAGTACTCTTGATAATATATAATAATACTTTTAGGAAAAAGAGCGATTTCAAAAGATTTTTATGACTTTTAAAATATTTTCCGGAATTTTAAGTCGTGAAAAGTCGTTTCGCGTAAAATTTTAAGGGTTGTCATGAAATTTTAAGAGATTTTGAGGAATTTCAAGGGACTTCAATAGTAAAATTCAGCCTCAAGTTCCTTTGAGGCTCGTAATTATTTTGCTCTTATATCCTTTGTTTCATGACTCTAAAGAAATGTACTTAATATTTTAATCTTTTGGTCGCTAAATAACAAAATAGGATAAGGGCTGTCCGTATGGAAGAAATTTACATAAACGTGTGGTTAGCAAAACCCGTGTAGTGTTAAATTTAAATAACACACCCATAAAAAACGCTTAACGGCTTTCCTAGATGTTTCACATACTTCATCATCATTATGTAAGTTATTAACTGCCTGACAAATTCTTGCAAAAACATTACGGTGCCTTAAAATGATTAAATAGGTGATATATAAGAAAAAAGCAAATTCTTCAAAAGTTTAACGTTATTTAACTGGATCATCCCTGCCGTAATTTTTCGTTAAAGAATTTAATTAAATTGAAGAATTTGTTGTATTATTTATTTTAAACCTGAATTCAAGTTAATAACATTGCATTTTGAATTAGAATAAAAAAAATCTGCATACCTGTTTATTAAAGACTGAATACATCTACATAAATTCTAGCTCCCTTATTTACGGTCGTAAATATAAATGAGGAAATTAAATGTACTCCTCTTATCCTCGGCAGTAAGTCATTAAAACTAATGTTCAATAATTTTAGTTGTGATTCCACATTTACAAAGCCTTCTACTGCTCGCAATTAATTAGTCGCTATTTTTAAAAATTAACAATCATGTTGACAAACAAGTATAGACTTGAATATTCCCTTGAATTAATTTTCAGAAATTTGATCCGTATAATTTTACATCACGTTTATTTATTTCACCTGAGGTAGATGTATTTAAATAAAATTATTTACTTTAATACCTATAATGTGAGAGTTCTCGTATCCTTTTAATTATGCTTCTCCAAGATTTAATTAAAAATGCCCTCTTGAGAAATTGTTGATCTCAGCAAATAATTTTACCTAATTAATTCATCTGATTAAATGAATCTCTTTCGTGTTGGAAATTTCCACTTCATATATGTAAGATTGAAATTTCTTTTATTCATTTCAGTTTCTTTATACTAAAATTCTTAATTAACAATTAAAAGTAAAAAACCATCTCGATAGTTTTTCAACTTTCCACATTATCAGTGTTCACAAATTACTTTCCACCGAATATACAAACCAAACTGATTTCGCATTGTTTGCGAATTTGCGTACGTGGAATATGGAGTAGAATTGGTAATTGGATTGTTCGCGAAAGTACGGTGAACCCATTTTGTTTCTCTTACGCCGAATATTCAAAACAATACTCACTCTAGCAAGTAACATGTTAATTCCCATTCGTAGAGCTTCTTTTTATCTACAAAAATGTATGATAAAAAGAAAAATTAATGCTCTGAACGTTTACTCGGTTTTCTTCTGGAAGAAGAAGTTTATAGATCGTAAAATTGTAAGCGTAATCAGTGAATTGTTAAGGATATTACAAAGAAGAGGGTACGTTACAAAAACTAAAGGAGGAAATAGAAAAAACTGCAGTAAAATCCGTTTATAGTAGACTTTTCAATCCAAATAACTCTCAAAATAATTAATCTTCAACACTTTTCTTAAATTTCAAAAAGCTTTGAGTGATTTCAAGGGATTTAAATATTTTTTCAGGATTTCATCAAATTTTAAAAGATTTCTCAAAAGATTTAAAGAGATTAAAAAATATTTACAGTCTCAATCTCTTTTTTTAAGATAGGATAAAAAGTATCTCGAAATTATATAATAGCTTTATTAGCGTTGGATGAAACTAAATAAATAAAATTCGATGATAAAAAACATTGAAAAATGTGCAAAAAGGTATTTGCGTGCACTGATACACCCCAAATTAATTTGATGTACCTAATTTTTGTTGAA